>JAWZYV010004847.1:0-187500 GCA_038373885.1 Cheiracanthium punctorium | reverse complement strand
TGACTAATCCTGACGATCCTAATCAGGATAATGGGATAAATTTATCAAATTATTGTATTGTCATCGGTCCTTGATAAGTCTACAAAGTTTAAATTAAATCTGACCGTTTAAAGTGGGTCAAAATCGAGTTCAAAGGAGTCGGTTGCAAACAATCAAATTAACAAACAAACATACAGATGAAACTAATAAAAGCGTGTTAATATTGAATAATGTCTGGTATGTTGAGCGTTATAATTCCAAATTAGTTAATATTGTGATAATATAGCGAAGATTTCAAATCTTAAATTTCCTGCTGGTAAAGGTGGTGACGTAGTGAACTAACGAATACCAGACATTCACACAGCAAGAAGTGATCCCCGAAATTTATTAGCGGCGATATTAGAAGTTCAAAATGAAGAGTTTTATCAGTTAGGAATGAAACAAGGAAGGCTTTCACAGTTGTATACCAGAAATCAATTCTCAATTTTTGAAAAAAAAATTATTTTGCTTGACGATGTTCCAGATCTAGCAATATCACTTCGAGAATGCGTTAGAAAGACATCGGTTTCTGGAGATTAGGGATATCAGCGATGTTGTTTGTAAGAGACAATGCGAGGTCTGATAAATGCAAATGTAAAAAATCTGACAAACTTTGTAATGCTAAATGTCATAACAATCAAATATGCTTGAATAAGTAAACTTAAAATATTTAGGAATTAGTAGTAATGGGATTTAACGTTTTTTGAAAAGAATGTTTTTTTTTCCTTTGAATATGGGCTTAGTTTGTTTTTTATGTGCAACTGTTTTGTACACGTTCATGCAAATTGTATTTATTTCACAACACCTGTCCGTCCCATATTCAAATTTCGTTCAGACTAAATAAATTTATGTGCCTTAAAATAACCATTTATTGACTTTTTAATTGTAAAATATAAATTATTGTAATTCGTGGTATCTTACGCCATAGTGTCCAAGGAAAAAATATCCTTCAGTAACTACACAAAAAAAAAAAAACTGCACTCTATTCTACTGACCCAGTCAGTCATGATATTTATCACATTTACCATTACGAGTTGGGAATTATGCAAACAAACCGGTTAATTTGATACATTTTCAAAAATTTATCATATTTACCGTATTTAGTGGTGATTATGCATAATTACCGGTTATGTATAATCACCAGTTTATTACTTTGACCGTAACATATATACACACATAAAAAGTTTGAATTTTTAACATTTTTTCAATCTGGCAAGTTTAGTTGAAAAGATTTCCCACCCTACCGTTTATTCGTTGAAAGGTTACGAGATTTTTTCTCCTCTATCTCGTGTTTCCTGACCTTTTGTGTTATACGATAAAAGTGTGAAATGTGATCTGATGCGAACAAAATGTAAAAAAATTCACGTCGCAAATGTAAGAAACTGTTACAGAAGGTTTCTCTCCCACGTGCGCAGACAAAACTGCAAATAATCCAAAAACCGGAATTTCCGATTCTGGACTTAGCTCTGTATAATTTGATGTTGTTGTTGTTAAGGCAATGCTACGCTTGGGCGTTCTGCCTAGGATGGGCAGACCGCCGGAAGACTTTCTAAGGGGTTCTAATGCCTATTTACGTTACATCCTGAGAAAAAACCGACCAAAACTCCAGACCATTCGACCGACAGCCGCGCGATGGAACCCGAACCCGGGACCTTCACACTTCAGCCGTCTATCATTTTGACTGACTTATCCACTCAGCCATGATGGGGCCCTGAATAATTTGCAAGACGGAGAGTAGTTTTACACACACATGCAAATTTTTAAGTTTATTGCTTGAACAATTTGTAGATACTTAATTATAAAAAAGAAATATCATTAAAATAAATCGAAAAAAAAATTATAAAGGAACTAGTATTATTATTAAGGAATAATTTAGAAGCATTTTTTATTTTATGTTTATCTGGCAACAATTCTAGTGATCACAATGTCTTAATAATTTTTTAAAATATTTATACTGAAACCAATGTATTCAATGAAAAACATATTAAGGTTTAGACTTGGTGAAAAATTAGCGTATTCAAATATCATTTGACCACGAGTATTTCTTATTCTAGAATAGGTGCTATATACCAGATGAATACGAACTGGAGTCTGTATCATATTTCATATCGGGAAAAAAAAAAAAAAATCTCATGATGTGAGAAAATACATTTTGGAATGTTGTAATGTATCCGTGTGAATGAGCGACCTCATTCCTGTACTCCAATCCGAAATATTCTTACTAGTTTCTCTCATCCGTCAACCATTAAATTGATTTTAAAGTCTAACTGATAGAGCAATTGCTATTTATGTAATAGTGTTAAATAGATTGGATTAGATGATAGGTTTTGTGTGCATTATTTGATATGCGATGTTTTTCTGTATGTGTACTTTCCTTCAGTGTGCTTTCAAAATCATTTATCATAAGATTACCGTTGATTGTTTATCTTTATTACTGATTTTATCTTCAGTAATTTATTTAGTATTTTACTTGCAATGTGAGGTATATTCAAATAATATTTACAAATGTTTGTACAATAAAATAAAAAAATTTTACAATTTGTTTTTATTTACTGTTTGATACACTTTACCTAATACACAAAATTCTTTACAGTTTATTAAACATGAATTCGCACAAAATTTATCAAAAAATAGGGGATAGGCTGATTGAAGGATGAAATAAGGACTACACTTTCTATATGACGGGACCAGGGCTGAGAGATCGGAAAAGGAAAATTTGAGAGTTGAATTGAGAGTCGGATTTGTGAGCCTTTGATAGTCAGAACAGGCATATTCCATTACTCTTAAAGCCATCCTTTCTTTCCGAAAAAAATACAACAAACAAAATATGGTCAGCTATTTTTGCGTTTGAATTTCTTTTCTGAAAAGCAAGAATGCTCGCAGAAAGCTTACATACCATAAAAAAGTAGTGTTTTATTCAAAAGAAAAGAAAAAGAAAAGAAAAGAACTTTAAAAACAAAAAAAAAAAAGCACTACAACATAGCCTTTAACTAAACAGAATGCAAAAATACGGGGGGGGGGATGCCCACTCTTTCCTTTATTCGGCCATCGTTCATCGTACACAAGGATTGATTATGCGGAGAGAAGCGCCCCCCACTGCCGAGAAAAAAGAAATTAAATTAAAAATGTAAAAGATCCTGCTTTACTTCCATAAAGTGGATATAGATTCAAAATAGCTGCCCCCACCCACAAAATTACATTAATCTGTCACTGGTCGTACAGCAAAGTTACATATACCAGTCGTTTACAGATAATGTACACTTTAATTTGCTATTAATAAAATTTGCATGAACGGCCATCTTCATATTTAAATGCGCACAACTTTTATTTTTTCCAATGTCAACACCAAATTTTCATTTCCTGTTTCAAAAATTTAGCTCATTTGTACCGCGGATACTTATTTCGTTTCAGCCAAAAATTAATGAATTATAAGTTTCCAAAATTCCCTTCCCCTATGTTAAAATATTTTTTCATACTTTATTCATATCTCGTTTAATAATGATATTAAGAAGCTGATTTTTATCCCTATTATAAAAACTAAACAGCAAACAGCTCTAATATCAATTAGGGTGAGGTGGGGTAACTGCCCCCCCCCGCCGTTAAATTTCATGAATTCGTGTATTATAGATCACCTACATTGATATTTTATATAGCTATTCAACAACACTGGGAAAACATTATGACATTTTTTTTTAATTAATGTTTTGTAAAAGTATCAATTTTGCAAAAATTCGACTTCCCTCCTTTTTTTTTTGGGGGGGGGGGGGGTTCTGATAACTATATGTAGTACCAAAGAATAAGTTATAAATTGATAAAGCGCATAAAAAGTCTTCATTACAATTTTTGCTAAATTTTCTTTTCTTTTATTTCAATACAATTATTTCCTTCCTTTAAATTAGCTTAAGAATAAAACAAAATAAAGTCATGCCAAAAAAAAAAAAAATTATTTGTATTAAACTAAAAGGTTTATTATTATTTGAACATACACACACATGACACATATATCGCGTGCAATTATTTTTTTATCCTCATATATATACAGGGTGATTCGCTACCACACTGAAAAACTTGCAGGGGGTACAGAGATGGTTCAGAATTACATAGAAATACGGGGTCGGAAACGTAGTTTTCATGTACCTTTTAATCACTTTGGAAGAGGTGTTGAAGTGTGCATCTAATTTCTTAATCAAGTTTCATAAACAATGGGCTTTCCTCAGACAACTTCATGAATGTAGTGAAAGAAACAATTCTGAAATAATTTTTATCAATTGCAATCGGTGAAAGGGAGATTGGTTTTTGAAAAACCATGGTCAGAAAGTTTACTATCACTTGAACACTTCTTCTAAAGTGATTATTAACAGATACATGAAGACGACGTTTCCGACCCTGCATTATTATGTGATTCTGAACAGTCTCTTTACCCCCTGCAAGTTTGTCAGTCTGGGAGCGAATCACCCTGTATATATATAAGGTGTCTGAGAAATGCTATCCTAAGCTTTTATTCCATAAATATTGATCATAGATATATACAATAAATTAAAACGTCACGTAAAAAAGGTAGAGAAATTTATGGTAGCGGATAATTTTAATAATTATCAGGAAGTTAAATCTAAAGAAATATTAAATTTTTATACAGTTCCCGTACGAAAATATTCCTAATTAGTAAATGTGCCCATACATTAATTAAAAGGTTCTTTTTTCTAAGGGCAGGCACTTGCTCTTGAAGCATTAGCCACTACTAAAGCTCTGCCCTGAACTACAGGCCATTTTATTATGGCAGCACCAAGTGGGCGGCCAGCATTAACCCCTATTAAGGGATGGACTTTAGGTGTGATATATAGAATGGTTCTTCTGTCACTACACCACCTGGGGAGCATGTAAAGATTTTAGCCTTTCATCATTAAAAAGCTCATAGATATGTTTAAACAAAGTTGGTGAAGGGCTTCACAATAATAGTAAAAGTACTATGTATTTCTGTAATCAATGTTTTCTTTTGTAATTTCTGTACCATGCGATATTATATCTTCCGATCTTTCAATGTGATTTTGTCCCTTCAAGAGCCATTGAAAAATGGTTTAAGTCAGAATGTATTTATTTTCATATCTCTGAACAATAAAATGTTCAAATTTTGTACACACCTCATTAGTGTATAGGACACATTTTACAAATTAGATAGTCTTTTTTTTTTTCATGCGGATTATATAAAAATTTAAATTTTGTGTTTCTTTAGTCTCAAAAATTTTAATCGATATCTTAAAATTCTGTACCTTCTTTTAAGTAACTCAGGAAATTATTGTATATGTCTATGATCAATATTTAAAAAATAAAAGCCTAGGTTTGTGCTTTTGGGACACCCTGATATACAGAGTGTATCAAAAAGTTGTTGCCAAAGTCAACATTTTGTTCTGTCATGCCATGACAAACAAGATTTACATAAAAACTTGTGTCCGAAAATGTAAATGCTAGAAGGCATTGTTCGTAGCGTAGATGGGGACAGAGGCGCCAACTTTACAAACTTTCAGTGGGTGCCCTAAAAGTCCATTGGGGGAGGGGGGGGGGGTAATAAAATGGTGAAAGTCGCACAAGGTTTGTAATTTTTGATAAAGGATCGCTAAGTTTGGTGCCAAAACACGGCAATTTATTTTAAAGTGGGAGTACAGTTGGAATGTACTTGGCTAAGATTGCAAAATAGTTTTAGTAGGTGATTTTAAGATAGATTTTGATTCCGAAGATGAGTTTTTATGGAACAAGGAAGAAAAATACGGCACACTCATGAATAACGATACACTTTCCAACTTTATGGAATCTTCAATCTTTTCCTATTATTATTTTCTTCCTTGCTCGTAACTACTCAATCATTTGACTTTTCGTGCACATTTTTACCAGGGGGAAATAAGTAATACAAATAATCATTTTAGCTCTACATAAAATATCCAATATCTGAGGGTATAGATCGAAGAAACGATATCTGCCTCACGGTTTTGGTACACAAATTAAAATAAACTAACTGCACCAAGGATTCGAAAAAATTCAGGATGATTCTTTACAAGCTGCACTACACACTGCAATAAATTCGAAAACTTTCAGAAAAAAATCTTAAACGTGGAACTGCACTGCAAAATATTTCTAACAGTGGCCATTCTGCAAATTTTTTCGTTTGTTCCGGTGTCTAGTACAGCTTGTGAACATGCATCCTAAAAATTGTGAAGTGCTTGAGATAATTAGTTTTCTTTTTTGTATTTATATACCAAAATTGCGTGTTTCTTTCCCAGCGCTGAAGGCGACATTCAAAGTTTAATTTAAGTGAATAGTGTGAATTTTGGCATCCGATTATCTGTACTACGGTGAAGCAACGCTGGGCATAGAATGAAAGTCTCCACCGTTGTGTATTAGTAACGATAACTGCAAACCAGTTAAAATCAAGATTCTTTTTAAAGTAATGAAGTATTTCTGATGAAGTGCCCTTCTTTTAGAAAAATCTGCTTGTGCTGGAGTCACCTTAAATTTGTTTGCCTTACGCAAATTCTCTGTCAAAATTCGAGGATTCCTGGGAGCACACCCCCTTTGCCCTTGTAATAAATCAGACCTGAAAGAGGTGTATTACACTATTTCGCTTTTTTTTTCTTTTAGCGATAGAATTTTGATTGGTTTTAACTAATCATTATAAATTTCAAAGCAAAAGAAAAGTATATTACTACGTTTATTGGGGAAAAAAAAAAAAAAAAAAAAAAAACATGCAACAATAATATCACAATCAGTCAAATTTCTTGTCATGTAAATGGAAATTTTGTATAAAAAGTGATTCAGTTTTTGAATGTAATATTTTACGATCAATTTTATTCTTGTTTAATCTATCTCATCCCTGTCTGAAATCATCAGAGTTTTCAAAAAATGTTATTCATAGTATTGTTTCTCAGCTCATTCATTTCTTGTGTTTTTTTTTTTTTAAACATTTTTGTACCCCTAGTTTTGTACCCTATAAACAGCTGCAGCTAAGCCTTGCCTATTTTCTTTTCTTTTTTTCCCCCCCAACAAATTAAAAAAATTATACCTTTAAAATAAAACTAGATAGTTTCCTCAGAATGAATTAATGCAACGTTTCCTATGTTGAAATGTGTGTAGGACCACATAAAAAAGATTGGTAACTATTTAAATGCAAACAGAAAAATAAAGCAGAACAAAAACAGTTGTTTATCTTAAGAGTTAATAATTATTCAAAAAATATTTTGAATTGTTGGCCATATAACCTCCAGGCATGATTTTGAGCATCCTCCTGAAGTAGAGATATTTTACCCTCTACCATTAAGTGGTCAAATTTGCAAAATTACGAGAGACATACATTTCAGTAATGTGTGTTCATACACCCATGATTTCAGTATAATTTTACAAAAACAGCACTGGGCTAGATCAAGCAAATAGTACCTAATTCCGCTTTGTCAAACAAGAACAAAAATTGAACAAAATATTCGCAGAAAATGAAACGGAAGGCATCTCGAAATGTTAGCGTGGACCACAGTCTGTTCCACCCTTTTCAATAAATAACTGAGCACTAAAATCATTCGAAAATAAGAAAAGGTAATTGAGACTTTAGAAGAAAGTGACACAAACCTTTATACCTTAGAAGCCTCGCCTCAGTCTCATTCAATTAACACCAAAGCGCCGACACTTTTTGATGAATGGGCATCTTTTTTTGTTCCAGAGACATACAAAGTGTTGTATATTAGGTGCTTGTAAGCAGACAGACCTTGATGTTCTCTATTTACAATAAAAACAATTAAACCTACTCACTTCTTAATCCTGCAGTAACATTATTAGAACTATCTCAAAACATTTCCATAATGGGAATGAGTCTTTCACCTAACTCCTGTGTTATATTTCCCACGTCAACTTTCTTTCGATTGTAGTTATCGGCTTTGTCTCAAATTCTCCGTTTTCCAGTACTCTTGGGCTAACACAGTCTCATTGTATTCATACATTTTCCCGTGGAGGACGAGGATTCTGGGATGAGGTCTGTCGGTCAGAAAGGAGGGGGGCACTTAGGACTTCGGCTGCAGTGGGCAAAGGCATTGCCTGTGGGGCTGTAGGGAGTCGCACATTACATTGTGAAAAAGCTTTGAATTTTAGAAAGACATTGTTTGCCAGATAGGAAGGCAAGTGGCAGTGGGGATTGAGATTTGAGCCCGCCTAGTCATCGGTATAGTAAACATTTTTACAGCATACTGAACTTCTAAGTATTATTTTCGTGCTAAAATGTCTGAAAGTTAAGATGACCCCCCCCCATACACCTCTAAATTAGTACTCATATGAGAAACTATTATAATAATAATAATTATTTTAAGTAGGCAAAAATATTACCTGTTTGGATGATTTTTTTCATGCACTTTTTAAAATTTTAGAGTACGTGCTAAGTTACTATTTAGTGGAATTTTTTTATAATTACTCCAGTTCCGAGGCACATAAGGGTGTATGCCGAAGAAACAAAATCTGCATAACGGTCTTAGTACACAAATTAAAGTAAACTATCGCACCAAGGATTCAAAAAAATTTAGGATGATTCTTTATAAGCTGCACTACATACCGAAATAAAGAATAACACGTTCTTTAAAATTTTCGATTTTTAAGAATTTTTTTCTAAAAGTTTCGTAAATGATACAGGCTTATTGTTTATTTCAGTGTATAGTGCAGTTTCTAAAACATACATCCTAAAAATTTGAAATATTTGACATAATTAATTTTTTTGACCAAAATTTCATGATTTTTTTTTTTTCCCCGAACTACAGCGATAAGCTGAAAGTAGCTGTCATTCAGTTGCCTTTAAACAGGGTTGAATTTCTATCCAAAAAAGTGCAAGAGCCCTAATTTTTTGTATTCCAATTAAAAAAATTAATTACCTAATTTAAGGTATTATTAAGTTTATTTGTTACCTCTGTATTAGTTTGCGATGTAATAAAATTAATATCAACAGAAACAATTACGATTGCAATTAAAATTTTAAATTTAGTGTAAAATTTCACAGAGAAAAAAGTAGTAGTGAACTGAGCTCCCATGCAAATTAAGCACTTCCTTTAAATACATGCAAGTATTTAGCACCCACGAAAACTTTTATGTGGGTGCTTGAGATCTGGCATACTACATTAAAAAAAAAAACCGTCCCTCACAAAAATTTTATTTTCGAATTATGCAGTTGCAAAGCACTCGTCGTCATCAGTGGCGTGACTATACCGTTAGGGCCCGTAATGAATTCATGGGATAGGGTCCTTCCTCATTGTACAGAATCTCAACCAACATGTTGCAGTTCACTTTTTCTAGCTTTCTATTTGAGAAAGGCTCCCCCTACGGCTGGGGGACCGTGGCTTTTGCCCGTTCTACCGCCCTATAGTTACGCTAGTGATTGTCTCATCGAAGTTCCTCATGCGCAACTGAATTATAAAGGACATGGGTGCTCATATAGGGAAGTAGGTGGGGGCTCGGGTCCCTCCCTCTAGCCGTCGGTATAGTGAATATTTTTATATCAGCGAACCTTTTTTTCACTATTTCAGTACTAAAATGTTTGAAAGCGCGATTGCCGATGACCTCACAAATGCAAAAAATAACCCCTCCCCCCTCCCTCCACGTCTTAAAGTACTCATATTGACGTCCATGCCGAAGCATTTACATACATTTGGCCTCATTAAAGATTTTCTTTTAAACTTTTTTTAAAATATCACACAACTAATAAGCAAATAAAGCATTTTAATACTGAAATAATGCAAAAAGTTCAGTATGCTTTACAAATATTCATATTACGTAATGGCATAATTGGGGCTGGGGGGGGGGGAGGAACCCTCCTTGAGTGTACATCACTGTTGGGGTTATCAGACGATTACAGGTGCTCAGCATACAACGTAATTTTTTTATAAGCCCGAAGCACCCACATAAACGTCTTTTCCCAGCCCTTTCTGCAAACTTCAAAGTATGACTTGGCACTAAAATTTCTGTGGGTGCTCCGCACCCACAGAATTTTTTCAGTGGGTGCTTGACCCCCGAAGCACCCACGTAGTCGGTGCCACTGGATGGGGAGGGAGAAATTATGTCAAAAGAGATGTTACTTTTATCAAATGACTTATTTATTAATATGACTTTTATTAAAGAACATGGTTAAATCACAGAAGATACTAAACTTTTCTTCCATTCACCATAGTGCATGTTTCACAACTCATTCACGATGGGCATGTGTGTCGCGGACGAGTTCCATGTATGATGTTCCAGTAGCCTCGTACACTTGGACTTCATTAGGACTACTTCATCACAGGAAGAAATTCAAGGGATTAAGGTCTGGGGAAGGCAGTGGCCATGTGACTGGTCCACCTCAGCCAATCGGGATATGTCCTATTAAGGTATAATTGTACAGAGCTGGAGAAATGTGCGCACGTTCCATCATGCTGAAGGCAGATGTTTCAGTGTGTAGCTGCTGGAATGTCAACCATCAAATTCGGCAACACTCTAAAAATGAGTAGCAGGTATTACTGTCGAGGCATCCAGATAGTAGGTAAGGACCACGGAGATATACTATAGGAGTGGACACTCTCCATAGCTGTAATGTTAAACTTTTGGTACCCCAAATAAGTTTCAATTATGTAAACATTGGAAATCTAGCGACGTGCAGCGATCCTAGCGGCAAAAGAATAAAGCATTTCCTGTGCTGATTGATAACTAATTTTACTTGTTTCTAATTTTCCGACCTAGCATGTGAACGAGATTATTAACGCAAGCACTAAATTTAAAATACTTCTTTCGTTTTTGCTTACATGGTTGCCTTAGTAACAAATGAATAAAAAAAAGATAAAAAAATGTTCTATCTTAAGATTATTAAAATATTGAGTTTATATTTGTGGACGAGAGTGTATATCGTGGCTCACAGAAAAGAAGTTTTTGTCTGCCGCGGTATATATTTACATTAGAAAATGGTGCGAGTCCTTAATGTAACAAGAATTTAACATTTTAACATGAGTTTTTTAGTGGCAATTTAAAGCTTTGTTAAAATTTGTCACAGCATGAAATAAATATAAATACTGCTTGTTTGAGTGTGATCGTCATTATAAATAAACACTTTTTAAATATTGCATTCACACATACAACATTCTTCTAAATTTACTATTATTTCTTAAAATACAGCTTTTTGGTAAAATAATAACATGACATTACATACATAATATTACTTCGCTTCAAAATTATTGCCTATATTAATTACGAAATAGTATTCTAAAACAATTAGGTAATTAAAACACACCTGAAGCCAGAAATTATTATATATCACGTTCATAAGTCTATGTATTTCATATTTTTTTATCGTTCCGCTAATTCAACGATCTCCATTTACTTCGCCTGGATGGAAATATAAACAACCTGGATGCGCAGAAGCAGGAGATGCGCAGTTACCCAGTGTGCGTAGCGCCATCTGTTTGCAACAACAGCGTTATCCAACTTTCTAAGAGAAGTGTCCCCTCCTATACATTTACCTTCGTGGTAAGGACCAATCAACATGCCACCTATAATACCACTCATTTATCGGAGTCGTCTTCATGAGGAGGAAACTGCTTTACACATTTTTTGTGAATGTGAGTATTTATCTGCATACAGATTTGAACATCTTGGGTGCCATGTAATTGAGGGTGGGTGCCAAGAGCTTCATAACATGTCTATTAAGTCTATGCTAATGTTTGCATCTGCTACTGGGCTCTTTTCATAGGGTTTTTTTTTCAAGAGTTTCCTTTTTGCCTTGAGTTGGTACAATAGACCCCTGGTCAAGGTGCTTGCCCTATGGGGCCTCCCCTCTAAAGTCAGAAATCATGACAGGGTGGCTACAGAAATGGAGAAAAAAAGTTCCCTGATCTTCATGCACCCAACCATAGAACTTACTTTAAAGTAGAAAACTCCAGAGTGGAATGAGGGCACAGGGATCATAATGACTACGAAATTCCATCCTCTTTGCAAAAAGAGCAATCGCCAATGGAGCACTTGGAAATGGGGAGAATAGTAACCTTTAACCTATGATCCCAAACAGGGAATGAATTTGTCCAAATCAAGAGTATTACTATGTAACAGGTATTATTGACTCGAAGTAACAGATCATTACTTTTTAATATGACTCGTTAATGGATTGCCCAGGAACAGAAGTTTTGACAAAAAAGTGTGTTTGATTCACATGTCTATATGATTCATATGTCTGGTTTCTTGTATGATGCGCATCTTGGTACAAGTCCCAATACATGCAGTTTAGGATTTGAATAGTGTCTACATATTTGAGTCTTGGGTTCACATTCATATTTCTAGGTTCTCGTATGATCTGTATCCTGGTTTTGAATTTGTAAAGTGTCTACATCAGTTGAATGTCGTATGATCCACGAGTCGGATGTGGATCAACAATTAAAAACAGTCTTGTTTACAAGACAAAAACAAAAGTTCCCTGATTTAATATTTTTACAAAATTCGCTGATATTTCCATGAGTTTTCCGGATAAAAAAAAAACTACCCTGATTTTTCTATGATTTGTCGCCACCTTAAGAGTTAGTAAACCAATTCACCCTTCAGCAGCAATGTCCTCAGCTGATGATCAGGCTTCTTACTTTTCCATAAGGTTGCAAACATTACCCTCTAGCGTTTGTCATTTGCACTTTGGACATAAATTACCATGCAAACCTGGTTTGTCAGAGTATTACAGACCAACATATTAAGTTTGGCAACGAACTTTTGAGATACCCTATATATATACATACATATACAGGGTTTTACAAAAAGGTAGTAATGGGCTTTAATTCTTCATCTGTAAGAGTTAAATAGGCAGTGTAAATTGAAAAAAAATTCAAAATAAGGTCGGAAATAAGACTTTGTTAAAAAAAAATTCCTCTGCTTAATTTTCAAAAAGTTACACTTTTTAAATTTGTGTAAAACCCCTACAAAACAAGTTGCAGTTAGTAAAATGTGCTCCATACACTCATGGGGTGACATACAAAATTTGAGAACTATATCTTAAAAAGTGTCAGAGATATGAAGATAAATATAATGCTGACTTAAACCACTTTGGCTCTCGAAAGGAAAAAAATCACATTGAATGATCGCATTTCAGGGGTCATACAGAAATTACGAAAGGAAATCTTTTTTTCCACTCTAGCAATAGATGTTTACTTTCAAAATCATGTACAGTAGAAGACCCAAAATCCGCCGACCCGAAATCCGCAAGGCTCTAAAATCCGCACTGTCTGTTCAATGTAAACAATGAAGTCTGCCCTGTCAGCTGCAAGTTCAGAAAACTATACTATAACCACAAAGTAAAACTAAATAAGCTATTCCCACTTGAAAAAGGTAATTTAAGATTTTGTGAGCTCTGGTGGTAACATTGATATCCTTCTAATGACTGACAGTGACATAATTAACACTCAATTATGGTTACATGACACAAACTCTGGCACAGTAACAAGTGAGGATGATCAAAAAGTTGACAAAATAACATTTAATGAAGGTTAGGCTCTGAGAAAGAAATATCTCAGATTTGTAGAGCAGCAAACTGTGTTACAGAACAGGAAATAATGATTTAAAAAAAAAAAAAAAAAAAACTATAATTAGAACATCTCAAAGTCCTAAACTACTATTAAATATACATGTTTAAATAAGTTGTACTATAGTTTCATAATTTTGTATATTGTATTATCCCTCTGTATTTTTATATCATGATTCCGATTATAAATAACATATGATCTTTATTGTTTGTTTTTTTTCTGGGTGGGATATAGAATAAATTTCCTAATATGACCCAAAATCCGCAAAATTCTAAAATCTGCACAAGGTCTGGAACCAAGCTGTGCGGATTTTGGGTCTTCTACTGTATAATCCCCGATCATCTTTCTTTAAAGATATCTCTATGACATTGCATGGTGAAAGGCTCAAATTTGGTGCACCACCTCATTAGAGCATGGGGCACATTTTACTAGTTAGCAGGGGCGTAGCCAGAAATTTTCATGGGGGGGAGGGGGGTTACGACTATTACAACTTATATATATGTATACGTGTGTGTAATAATGTAGTGAAGAATGTACATTTTGTATGGCAAAAATTTCTCATGGGGAGGGGGGTTATGACCCCCCTAACCCCCCCTTGGCTACGCCCCTGCTAGTTAGGAATGTTTTTGTAGGGGGTTGTATACAAATTAAAAAAGGGTAACTATTTTTGAAAATTAATAAGAGAAATTTTTTCTTAATGGTGTCTTATTTCTGACCTTATTTTGAACATTTTTTCAACTACACTGCCCACTTATCTCTAATAGATACAGAATTAAAGCCTGTTGCCACTTTTTTGTTACACCCCGTTCATCCTTATCAAAAAAATTTTTGGGTTATCCATACAATATCATGTTACACAACTCTAATGTTAAATTACACATTCTACATTAATTTTACATCATTCTTTTTTTTTTATTGGAGAACAAGTACGTGTGTATGTGAAATGTTTACAGTACAGATGCAGAGGACACACCTCCAGCTTCTTCGTTTATCCAAGATCTATCCTGGTCATCATTAAAAAAATGATCAACTTGAAATTATGTTCATTCAAACCTTTTTACTCTGTGATGCATCTACCTCACCCCCCCCCCAAAAAAAACCTTTTTTTTACCTCATTAAGAAGTTCCTCTTATATTTTTTATGATTGGTTACTTCAGATTCAGCATTCAAAGTTAGCCCAAGAACTTACTCATGATGGAAGTCTGCCCCTCAATTTTATTGGTGAGAGTCTGGGATCAAACGTCCCTTCATTTTTGAGCATGGCCAATTTTTTTGGCCTGGTGGTTATAAATTTAGTAATAAATAAATGTGTTTGCCCATCTTTGTTTTATTATCAGACTGATGACACTCTATCTCTATTGTTCACACTCAGGTTATTTATTTTACTTTTAAATGCTTCTAAACAAACACATAATCAAGATTAAAACAGGATAATATACTATCACTAAAAATTGCACAAAAATGAATTCAAAAGCTAAAAATTCTAACAGTCAGCAGCAAAAATCTCTAGTGCAAAAACTCACAAAGAAATTAGTTTTCAGTTCATTTTCCAAGAAATTCTCTGAATATTTTCAAAAACTGAAATATAATTTTTAATTTTGCCCTTGAATTTTTTATTAATATTATTTTAATTTACAAACCATCATTCACTTGACTTTATAAAATACACTTTATGCAATAAAAGCATGTCATTTAATTTACAGTAATTATTTAGCAATATTTTGTAAAAGAAGTATTAATGTAATGTACACCATTTTAAGCAAGTAATAGATCAATTTTCTTTCATTTAACTTCATAAAAATGCACTTTTTAAAATGTAGTCCTTTCCTTTTCAAAAACCACTGAATGTATGTAAAACATTTTTTTTTTTTTTTTTTTAAGATCAATCTAAAATTAGACTTTTTGCACTATGTTATATCATTCTCTAAATGTACAGTCAATATTGATATAAATAAAAAAAAAGCATACAGAGCTCACAATATTTGATGAAAGTTTTATTATGTAACACTAGTAATGGAAGTATGGTGACATGAAAGTATGGTGACATGTCACATGAAAAGACCCCATTTGGGCTCATTCAGCTCTATTTAACATAATTATTTTTTATGATTCTGCAAGAGGTATAAATATTATGCATAACTAAGTTTGCTAACAGAAAAAGTTTACAATTCATAACTTTTGATAATTTAATAACAATTGTATCAGCATACATAACTGTATAAAACAGACTGTGAAGATACATTTTCAAATTTCTGTATTCTCTGAATTAATTTGCTCAATAACTTTGTTTCATAGAAAAAGCACAAGCCTATTGTACTTTGTTATTTTACAAATAATACAGTTAACTAACATATTTTTAAAAGAAATTGAGAACAATTAATATGCAATTATTATAGTGCTTCCTTATTCTATAAACTGGATATTTCAATGTTTCGCATTGTGAACCAATACAATGCAATTACTAGTATTATTTTAATGTCATTTGATGCTTGAGAATTATTCATTTTATGAAACATTTTTTTCAATAAGAAAAAAATACAAAGAAAAGATGACAAACTAATTCTGAAATTAGCTCTCAAACATAATGCGTATGTGTGAATTGTTTAGTTGTTATTGGCTCAGTATCTCTATATTCTGATCTTTAAAGTTACAGTCTGGATGCAAATTTTTATACAGAAGAAACTCATATATCCTCCAGTAATTTAAAGTTCTAGCCTTTGAATGTACCTTAATATGTACAATAATATTTTCTGGTGATGAGGAGAGAGCTAAAATATCTCAAAACATACTTTAAAACAGTGTTTTTCAATCTTTTGCATCTGCAGACCAACAAACCTAGTGAAAACATCTCTCAAGCCAGCATCGGGAAAAAATAATACTTGTATTTTATTTATTAATCAAGTGTTATTCAAATATAATTTATAGTTAGAACAACATTTGCTGTTGATTTTTTTTAAATAAATTTGATATACATGGACTGGCAATAAAGTATCATCGCAAACCAGCACTAGACTGTAGACCAGTGTTTGGGAAATACTGCTTTAAAATACTATTACATTTTGAATGACTGCAAGTTTTAGCAATACTAAAAATGTAAGGTGCAATTTTATCATAATCATACAAAAAAAAAAAAAAAAAAAAAAACTGACCTCTCTAGCAATAAATTAAAAATTTTAAAAAGATGGTAAAAACTGTAATTTTATGTAGTGCCATATTTCTGCAGTTCCCAAGGTGAAAATTTATTTTCAGTTAGTTCACACAGAAATCCAACAGATGAACACTATGAATAGTTTTCCAGAACTAAGCAGAGAGTATTTTGAGAAGTTCTGTAGAATTTGAAGGAACATAAAATACTGGGAGATTCCCTTTATTATCTTTCACATTTTTAAGCTCAGGTTTAAAGTCAAGAAGAATTTTTACTGTGCTTAAATGAGATCCTTCAGCAGCCTGGAGAAAGAAAAAAGTAAAATTATATAAAATAGGTACAATATGAATAAAATATAAATTTCAATTTAATATAATTCATTTAATCGCATATTAAGATGGCAAAAAGATGAAAACTTCGTGATATTTTCTTACTATTTACTGTTTCTTTCCATAAACATGTAATGTAATTAAGATTTGATTTATCTGATATCAGGATTTATAACATGTTTTTCTTTGTAATGCCTGTGTTAACAAGTAGGCTTGACCACTAGGAGTGCTAAAGATGATGACCATTTCATTATGGGGCACTTAGGAGGCCGACCAATGTTGCCCCCCTGAGTGGTCTAATTTGGAATACATTCCAAATAGGTGACCTAGTGCCTGGTTTGGTACCCCCAGAGTTATTGTTTGAACATAGAGGACCATGAACAGATTTTATGTGCCTTAGTTCTTTTTGATGTGCATAATGCCACAGTAGTCCAGGCAAGAGAGCCCGACTCTCTCTCAAGTGCTGACCAAGGTCAGTGACGCTTCACTTTTGGTGTTCTTACGGGAACCAAGTTTAACCAACTAGATGACTGTGGAACTTAAGAGGCATTGCAAGGGCAAATCGGGCAGGGCATTCCCATCACCATCTCAGAATTTCATGATTTTCTTTTATTGTGTTGCCTTACCCAAGGAAAGAACAAATCTGAAATATTTTTCATTTACCTCTTTTAGTTTTGGAGTTATGGGGGGTCAAAGTACCCCAGAGGAGCAACGTCGAATTAATTTAGGGCCATTTTTGCCACTTTATTGTCTCGACTGTGACTGGCCCAGAGGTGCTTCAGAGAATTTTTTCATTTTATCCTATAATATACCTTGTATATTAACATCTCAAACTGAAAATTCATTCGAAAATTGTCAGAGCCCCAAATTAGGGCCCCCCAAAATACCCCCCAATTTCATAAAAAATACAGTTTAAGAATGCTTTAAATCTTGGCTCTGACGTGATACAGAAAAACTTCTTGCACAGTGCAGTTATATATCTTCATATAAAATTAATCCAAGGTTAAAAATTTTTGAAGGCCCCCAGGGCCTCCCGGTACAGGGTCCTCAGCGCTAATTTATGCAATTTCGAAGCATTGGTACAGCTGAAGCCGACTTCCTACAGGAGAACTACTGACATGGAGATATAGTATCAACATAGTAGTTTGATATTATGAAAAAACATTTCTTGAAGGTACAACTGTTTCCAAGAAAAATCCCAAAAAGTACCTCCCTATTTGGGACATTCCACTGGCACGCATGGAGGCATTTCGGTGTTATTTTTAGAAGTTTAATCGACAGTGGTAATATTGAAAATTAACTTATTCTTCATATATCTCAAATATATCCTCCATATATCACAAATAGTTTTTTACAGGGGCACTCATAAGAATTACATTATGCTGAATGGGGATCTCTGTAACTAGTGATCCGATTCGAAAAATTTTTTCACTGATAGAAAGCTACACTATTCCTGAGTACTATAAGCTACATTTCAGAATGTAGCATAACTAGTTCTTTTACAGGGACACTCAAAAGAATTCCAGCACATGACGCTATATGGACATCTCTGTAACTACAGAACCAATTCTAAATATCTTTTCACTGAAAGCTACACTATTGCTGAGTAACATAGGCTAAAATTCATGCATGTAGCATAATTTAGAGGAACACACAAAATAATTCGTAAACACTGTAGTAACTGTCTCCATTCGCCACTCAAATTTATTCAAATTTTATTAAACTCCATTCAAATTTTTGAACAGTGCAATTATATAAAGTGAATATATATATTAGCAATTATATAAAGTGAATATCTAATAAAGTGAATATCTTCATATAAAGTGAATCCAATGTTAAAAATTTTTGAAGGCCCCCAGGACCCCCCCCCCCCCGGTATTTTTTTTTTTTTTTTTTTTTTTTTTGAAAGCATCACTGTTTTTAAGAAAAATTTAACACAGTAATCAAAAAATATATCTTTTCATAATATGAAACTACTGTTGAAACTACAACTCCATGCCAATAGTTCTCATGTGCAAAGTCAGAGCCAGCTGTACCTATGCTTCGAAATTGCATAAATTAGCGCTAAGGACTATGTTTGGGGCCCCGTAATTTTTATTTTTTCTGTATCACATCAGAGCCAAGATTTAAAATATTCTTTAAAACTGTATTGTTTTTATGAAATTGGGGATATTGGGGGGGGGGGATTATTTGGAGGCTCTGCCTATTTTCAAATGAATTTCCAGTTTTAGATGTTAATATTCAAAGTATATTATCAGATTAAAAAAAAACAAATTCTCTGAAGCACCTCAGAGCAAATCACAGACGAGAGTGTAAAATGGCAAAAATGGCCCTAAATTCATCACTCCTCTGGGGTACTTTGACCCCCCATAACTCCAAAAATAAAAGAGCTAAATCAAAAATATTTCAGATGTGTTCTTTTCTTGGGTAAGGCAACACAAGAAAAAAAAATCATGAGATTCTGAGATGGTGATTGAAACTTTCTCCTGATTTGCTCTTGCGATGCCTCTTAAAATGACTGGAACGTAGAGGCCGCAAAGCTGGGGCTTTCAAACATATTTAACATTGGATTCACTTTATATGAAGATATATAACTGCACTCTTCAAAAATTTGAATGGAGTTTAAAGAAATTTGAATAAATTTGAGTGGCGAATGGAGACAGTTACGACAATGTTTACGAATTATTTCGAGTGTTCCTGTAAATTATGCTGCATGCATGCATTTTAGCCTATGTTATTCAAGAATAGTGTAGCTTTCAGTGAAAATATCTTTAGAACTGATTCAGTAGTTACAGAGATGTCCATATAGCGTCATGTGCTAGAATTTTTGAGTGTCCTGTAAAAGAAATAGTTATACTGCATGCTGAAAGATAGCCTATATTACTCAGGAATAGTGTAGCTTTCTATCAGTGAAAAAATCTTTCGAATCGGTTCAGTAGTTACAGAGATCCCCATACAGCGTAATGTAATTCTTATGAGTGCCCCTGTAAAATAACTATTTGTGATATATGGAGGATATATTTGAGATATATGAAGAATAAGTTCATTTTCAATATTGCCACTGTCGATTAAACTTCTAAAAGTAACGCCGAAATGCCCACATGCGGGCCAGTGGAATGTCCCAAATAGGGAGGTACTTTTTGGGATTTTTCTTGGACACAGTTGTACCTTCAAGAAATGTTTTTTCATAATACCAAATTACTGTGTTGATGCTACATCTCCATGTCAATAGTTCTCCTGTGGGAAGTCTGCTTCAGTTGTACCAATGCTTTGAAATTGCGTAAATTAGCGCTAAGGACCCTGTTTGGGGCCCCGTACCGGGAGGCCCTGGGGGGGCCTTCGAAAATTTTTAACATTGGATTCACTTTATATGAAGATATATAACTGCACTGTGCAAGAAGTTTTTCTGTATCACATCAGAGCCAAGATTTAAAGCATTCTTAAAACTGTATTTTTTATGAAATTGGGGGTATTTTGGGGGGCCCTAATTTGGGGCTCTGACAATTTTCAAATGAATTTTCAATTTGAGATGTTAATATACAAGGTATATTATAGGATAAAATGAAAAAATTCTCTGAAGCACCTCTGGGCCAGTCACAGTCAAGACAATAATGTGGCAAAAATGGCCCTAAATTAATTCGACGTTGCTCCTCTGAGGTACTTTGACCCCCCATAACTCCAAATCTAAAAGAGGTAAATCAAAAATATTTCAGATTTGTTCTTTCCTTGGGTAAGGCAACACAATAAAAGAAAATCATGAAATTCTGAGATGGTGGTGGGAACTTTTTTCTATTGACCTGCCTGATTTGCTTTTGCAACGGCTCTTAAATAATTTAGCACATAAAATAGCACATCTTTAAATAAAGTTAATAAATTTAAGAAAAAGCTCATTTTAAAATGTATGTACAGTGAAGGCCAAATAAAGCTCACTTTTAAAATTTGTTATTTATGACATTTATCGATTTATAAATGTTTCATTTCTGTAAATCCATTTTTCATTATTAACTTCTTATATTAACTCTCATTTTAAAAGCTTTAAGGGCCTGATTTAGATAACTTCTTTAGTAATCCAAGTTCTAGAAAAAAAAAAAAAATGTAAGAAAAACCACTATCATAATGTCTAGAGATGCAGACTGCAAATAGTAAAAAATCTGATTTTGCACACCAATCTAGCTATGTGTCTACAGTTAACAGACATGCAACCTAATCAAACTTAACAGAAAGTGATGAGCAGTTTTTGAAAGATGAGTAGCACCGCATACTGGAGAGACTAAAATTCATCAACTCCATGTGGCAAGTAAAATCTAAAGTATAGAAAATGGAACTTGAGTTACTTGCAGGGGGCTCAAAAAGACACTTTTCAGAAGAATTTTGTTTCCATGAGCGGCAAACCTTATTATCTTGTTTTTCTCCCTCTGCCACTTCAACCAAGCTTTGTAAAGTCTAACTTCTAAATAAAATCAGTTAAATTTTAAACTTTTACCAAGTTTATGTCTCAGCATTTATCTAAGATATATATACATTCTTCAGAAAAATATTATTTATTCCAGATCTTTAATTTTTATCTATTTTCACATGATTTTTTCATATAAATTACATTTCCACTTTCATAAAATCGTAGCTGACAGTTTTGGGTATTAAATTTAAAAAATACTGGCATTACCAACACTGCATTAGAATGCTTATATAAATGTCTACATATATATAATATACATTGACTTCCAAAAGATAAGGAACAACTGGCTTTCTGCACCTAATTTGCAAATGCATGAATGTAGAAACACCAAATTTGGATGACGTGCACAAAGCAATTATGTATTGACTGCAACATAGAAAAACAAAAAAAAATGATTTACAACAAAAAACGCAATCTCGCTGGAAAAGTCCTTTCTTGGAAAAAATAATTTATCACAGTTTTATGTGGTAAAATGTCCTAGAAACATAACAAAAATGAGTTTTAATAAGGGATATGCCCACCCTTAGCTTTAATGCATTTGCGGCATTGCCTTTCCATACTGTCAATTAAGTTTTAAGTTACAGAAATGGGAAGCGAAGACCAGACATGGAGTAAGGTTTGTTCCAGCTCTAAAGACCTTGGAGGTGGACTTAAAGCAGCAACCTGTTTACCAAGATAGTCCAAAAGATGCTCTATCAGATTCAGGTCTTGAGATTGAGCTGGCCATTCCATTCGTTCTAAACCAAGACCCTCAAGATATTCCTCAACGACTACAGATTGTTGAGGTTGTGCATTATCATTCATCAGAATGAAATCATTGCCAATTGCACCGGCATATGGATAGAGAATCTTGTCCCAATATCTCACACCAGTCAGAGTTCCTCCCTGGAACACATGCAGGCCAGTGTGACCACTGAGTCAGATCCATGCCCAAATCATTATTCCACAACCTTGGTAACTATGTCCTTCAACAGTGTTGGATTGATGGTATATGGTGCTTTGTTCCCTTCAGATCAATAGGCATCCTGAATCACTCTCCGGTGTGAATCTAGACTTGTCTGTAAAGAGTACAGAAGCCCATTGCTGTCTGGTCCAGGAAACATGTTCTCTTGCCCAAGATAAGTGGGCCTTTCTCCGTCATTCATTGAGGGGGGGGACACACAACTGGTCGCCTTGCTTAGAGACCTGCATTGTGAAGATGACTTTGCACTGTACAAGTGGACATTCTTCTTCCAGATGCTACAGAGTGGTCTGCAACAAGTTGTGGCACAGAAATGCATCTTCTCCTTCAGGCAGAAAAAGCTGTAAAATGGTCTTCTGCAGGTGTAGCTTATGGTCGGCCTGGAACATGTCTTCTGGACACAAAAGCTTCAGTTTGATATTGATTCCAGAGATGATGGACCACATTGCGAGACACATTAAGACCCCTAGCAACATATGCCTATGACAATCCCATTCCCATCCATCTGAACAGCCGCCACCTTAACAAATCAGGCAAATGGCTTCTCTCAGACATTGCAGGACCCTACTGCCTATTGCCAACGAATCTGCTAACAAAAGTTGTAAATCAACAAAAGTTACACACGTAACAATGAAAGCCTAATATTTGCTTATTTTTTCTCCCATTCATATATGCCTGTTCTTTTCTATTTAAAAAAAAAAAGTGGTAGCTATCATTTTTGCAAAAATTTACATAAAGTTCATTTTTACCATTTATATAACTATAAATTTTATTGTTAGTGTCATTTTTTTAAGGTGTGCTTCGAAAAACATGTTGTACCTTAACTTTTGGGGACCAGTGTACTTTAAGCAAACTAGAATTTATGAAATAATTATTACTTAAAAATGAAATCAATCTGAACAAAAAGAAAAAGATTCAACAATTTTTCATACTTTATGTAATGGCGTTTTACCATCACTATCACATATACAAGGATCTCCATTGTTCTTTAACAGCAAGTGTACAATATTACTATGTCCTTGAGAAGCTGCTCTAAGCAAAGGAGTAGCTCCACCATGAGTCTGAGCATTTACTTCAGCACCCCTTTGAAGAAGTAAGGCACAAATAGATTCTTTTCCATTTCTTGCAGCATAATGCTAAAAAATATATTAATCATAGTTTACCATACAGTATTGAAAGCAATACCAAAAACACATTTAAACTATCAGTAAAATTGAATTATTAGTTGAAATTAAGGAATGTTAATGAAAATTTACAGTTTACTAATAAGTGGTAGTAGGTAGTTCCAATTAGTTCTAAAGGTTAATTTACATCAAGTGGAGGATTTGCTGCATAAAAGAGGTAGCTCAGACTATTCAAGTTTGCAAAAACTGCAAATAACAATTGGGGATTCAACACAAACTAATAAGACTTCACCTCTGTAGTAACGTAAGAATTAACAATTGGAGCTTCTGCCTTTTGGTACCAATGGTACACTTATCTCCAGTAAGATGAAGCTACTTCCTTTTTGCAACAAACCCTTCAATTTTTCTTTTGCTAGTTAAGAATTAGTACTCAAAGAATAATACACAAGATGAGTTTAAAAACCCCATAGAGACGGTTGCACACTGTTGCAATTAACAAATCACACCACTGAATTACTACAGCAATTTTTTTTAAAGTATGCAAGTTTAGAAAGTTTTTCTTGGATTACATATTGATGGTACCTACCTAAACTTAATTTTTTTAACACTTTTATTGCTTAGAGAACACATAAGTTTGTGGGTAGAAGATTTGCCACTATAGAAATATCTAGGTAGATTACGATTTTATTCAGCAACTTCCTGACAAATGAATGGTTTTAAAATTAAAAGAACAAGTAAATAAAATAAAAGAGAAAGCTCTCAGATCTATCACATCAATTTATTGAAGCCATATTACAGGTGGGTAGAATTCGTAAATTTTTTAATGTTGGATCAGGATTCGTTAGAGGCAGATTTAGAAATCTCTAACCTGAATGCCACTCCAGATGTATTTGATTTAACAGAAATCGTAAGCAAAAATGAGCTCGCAGAGAAATATACACCCACTCAGATTGAGATGTTAGGAAATTTACTTAATAAACACAGGAAATTATTTTCGAATAATCCAGGCCACACGGATCTGATCAAACATGATATACAGTTAATTACTGAGCAACCATTTCGGATTAAACCTTACCAAACCTCCCCAAGACAAATGGAAATACTTAAGCACGAAATAAAATGCATGTTAAAGCTTAAGATAATAGAAGTTGTGAAGTCTGATTTTGTTTTACCTCTCTTATTAGTGAAAGTGCCGGGAAGAGACCCAAGACCCTGTATAGATTATCGAAAGCTTAACTCCTTGACCCGCACAGAGTACTTTCCCTTACCTAATATTGAGGAAAGGGTCGAATTAGAGGCAGCCACAGAATTTATAACCATCATTGATCTGACCAAGGGATATTGGCCCCCCTCAAAACTCAAAGTTTAGAAAATAACAAAATAAAGTCAGAAAGAAAAACATTTAAACTTCAGACATTACTTTTTGAACTTAAATAAATAATGTGAAAGGAAGATTATGATAATAAAAGTACATTATTATGTATACTATATAAAATATAAAACTTTGACTTCATTAAGGCAGCAATAATTATAGTCAAGAATTCTTAATATTTTAGCTTTTTGATTTTTTAACCAAAAGAAATATAAAATTTAGTGTGCATCAACCATTCCAAAGTTTTTTTTTTTTTAATCACCCCTGTGCAAAGAAAGTATGCATAAAAAAGGGAGGACTTGGGTATATTTACAAAATGTGCGTAAGTCCTGTCTTTATCAGCAAGAAAGTAACTGTTAACAGACACAAGTGGAGATTTGTCAATCTATACATGTGAGTTAGTAAATGCTTTGCTGATAAAAACAGAGAACTGTACTGTCAAGAGGACTTTTGTACCTCTTGATAAACATACATAAACTTTTATTTAGTTATTTAGTTTTATATATTTCTATCATTTTTCACTGTTTTTAATTTGTACAAGTGTGCTGATTATCTGAAAGTTTTGAGAAAAATCAGTACTTCTCAAAGCATAAACTTTTCATTTCAGAATAAGCAAGCCATTAACTAATATTGATATGAGGTTAGTATTAAATTAAAAACTCACCAAAGCTGTATATCCAGATGAATCACAGACAGATGGATTAACACCTTTTTCTAACTGCTCTATCAATTTATCAATTTCTCCATTTAATGCTAAAATTTAAAATTCACTATTTTCAAAAAAATTATGTAAAAATAAGATTTTTAACATAGGCTTTGAATAACAGAAAATTTAAAGTAAAATATCAAGATTAAAAAATAAAATGCTACTAAATACTTGCCAAGATATAAAAACATTTATCAGGAGCAACTTGGGAAAATACCCATAGTTTTGAAAAGTCTTCAGGAGCGGGTCGTGACTTACTTTTTAAAAAGGTTGTAACTGATTCAAGATAAACGGTATTTAAAAATTAACCGAACAATGTATCAATAATTAACTAATTTCATAATAATTAGAATAAAGATATGAATCATTAATTGCAGGATATATTTACACTAGATCCTTAAAAATGGGAGTTCAACTGATCTCATATATTTCAAACATAAAAAAATACATCAACGTAATTAATATAAAATAAATATGAGTATTGAAGTCACACACTCCAACTTTTAAACCCGTACGTCAATGGATCCCCCCCCCCTTTTTCCCCATATGATAAAAAAGTTTTTTTTATTTTGCATGCATTTCTCTCTCTCTATTTTATTTTATTTATTTATTTATTTATTTATTTATTTGAGTTCAACTCCACAGTTGGCTATTTTTTGAAGAAAAATTGTGTATTGCAGAGTGTCCAGAGTAGTAACAGACTTACGGAGTTGCTCCGGAAGATCTGGAGCAGTTGGCAGGTATGCTACTAGCTGATTAAAATTCATTTACATAATGTCAATATTGACTTAATTAATTCTTTCTTTTAACACATTAGTATTTACAGATGCACTGTAACAGGGGCATAGCCAAGGGGTGGCTGATGGGGCTGCAGCCAATCCCCAAAATGTAGGACAGAGAAAATTACGTATTTGTGGACAAATTTGAAAAATCCCCTTGATATCCACATGGTACATTATTTAAAAACTCTCCTTTGAGAAATTTGAGGTTCAGCTACGGACCAAGGCCAAATTAAAAAATCATTTCTAATGTGTTTTTCCATCTGCAAAGATTTTAAACTCAATGTATGATCTATTTTAATTTTCATCCTTTCTTTTCTTTACTTTATTTTTTTATGCAAACACTTTTAGGCAAAATAAAGGGGGGCATTCACTTCTCCCTCTCTCCCAAGAAAAACTGATTATTGATTTTTAAAAGTTATATTGCATTCTAGAATTTGAGTTCTCAGCCACTTCCAAAAAAATATCCTGGCTACGCTAGTACACTGTAACATGCCCGGCCTAAGGGCAGACAACCCCCAGCAGTTATTTGAGGCAGCATTTTGCCTATGAATGTGCAATGCTGTAACTAGGTGCCCAATTTAAGTGAAACGTGAACAATCTCTCTTAAATGAATGCTTACCCTACCAGAATTCAATCACTTTTTCAGATGAGAGCAAATCTTAATTCAAATGAAACAGATGAACACAATTGAATTTGAAGGACTGAAAGAACAAAAGTTTATTGCTGATCCACGATGACATCAGATGTCAACCAGGTGGCACCATCTTTTTTCTATAAATATAAAAAGAATCTCTTATATATTCTCATAAATTGTAGTGGTATTTACTTAATTTGTTTTAATCATAAAAAATATATGCTTGCCTAAACTGGTAAAAATTGATTTTCACCTTATATTCTGTTTGTGTTTTATCTCTAGTGAAATTAAAAGAAAAATATACAGCAAAATCAAAAAATATTAGAATAAAATTTGTATACCTTTGAAAAATTAATAAATAATTACACACACAGACACATATATATATACATATGTAATGTATAAAAAGGTAGTTTGGGTTTTACTAGTTTGGGTATTGTTCAAGTGGGTACTTTCACTGTAAGTTTTGCTTTCCTGTCATACTTGCCACGTGTGCTCTGGAGCTATGTTTTATTTCTTTAGTTAATTACCAGACACCAGGTCCTCGATTCTGTGTTCTTTTCAGTGTACACGTGTTGCCACGCCTTTGTAACCCCGGATGCAGGTCATGTTAATAAATGTATGTAATTCGATTAGAGATAAGAGAGAGGCGGGGTTATGTCTTAGCAGCCCACGTGGTATGGTAAGCGTAAATATTCCTGCACCTCGAAAATCGGGAGACTTCTGCCACTAGAACTGCTTAATTAATCCACGCGGATTTTCGTACCCGTCTCCCCTCCCCTCTTCTCACTCTACATTGTAACTTAAAGATAATGTTCAATAAACCGTTTTATCCGCCTTAAAAAAAAAATCTGCTCTCAGAGGTTCAATGCAGGCAGGAGAAAGAGGTTCAGTCAACATAAGCTGTATACGCGCACCACACAAAAACAAAAATATTCGGCATGATGATGAACGGCATCAAAACACTTTTCCCCCCCTAATTACTGAAAACAGGAGGTCTGTTATCGCAGCTGTAATGAGAGGCCAGGCGTTTCTCGGGGGTTCTTTCTTTTTGATCATCCTCACTTGTTACTGTATCAGAGTCTGTGTCATGTGACCATAATTGAGTGTTAATTATGTCACTGTCAGTTATATCAAGGATATCAATGTTACCATCAGAGCTCACAAACTCTTAAAATATTTTTTTCAAGTGGGAATAGCTTATTTAGTTTTACTTTGTGGTTATAGTGTAGTTTTCGGAACTTGCAGCTGGCAGGGCATATTTCATTATTTACATTGAACAGACAGTGCGGATTTTAGAGCCTTGCAGATTTTGGGTCTTCTACTGTATATATATATATATATATATAAGAGAGATGAGGGTACAGTGGGTCAATTTTTAAATATAATTCTAAAAATATTTTAAAAACAAACTATCAAACTAATGCATTATGTTTTATGATCTATTGGCTATCCTAATTAATTTCAGTTCAATTCTAAAAAAGTTTTTGTACAGTAAAAAACCATTTTTTTAAAGTACTTTTTGTTGGCTGACTGTACCCCATAAAGGGTTACACTGGGTCAACAAATGGGGTACAGTAAAGAGTATTGTGTACTAACAAGAAACACAATAAAAGCTTTACTTTCACTCGATAGTGAGTAATTCAAACTTTCATATTGACTGACAACAGGGGCAGCCCTAGGGCCGGACAAACCGGACCCTTGTCCGGGGCGGCGAATTTTAAGGGCGGCATTTTGGCTCGAATTTGAAAAATACATTTTTTGTTAGCAAAAGAACTGTTAGAAAATATTCTGAAGAGTGTCATTCTATATAACTTTACTAACTGATGTACCCAGCCGTCATTGATGGGTTAGTATGTTATATAGATTTACCAAAAGTGCGAAATTTTGTTTACATTGCAAGAGTACAAAAAGTGGAATTAGCATACTGGCAGAAATATAAAAAGCAAATTTATAATTCTTGTGTATTGTTCAAAAATTACAGGTTAGAGAGCAACAAATTATTAAGACAAACTGTCAACAGAGAAAATATTTTACATTCAAAATTAACATTTTCTTTTAGTGAATGAGCTTTCTACATCAAGAAGTCATTTAAAGTTGCAAAAGAAGATGCTAGTAATGAATATTAAACTAAAAGAGAATACCTGAAAAATGCTTTGTAATAGCAAGTAACCTATATTTAGCACTGCAACATTTGATTTGATTATATTTTGATGATTTTACTTGATACGCGAAAAGCTTTATCAAAGTTTGTCATATCTCAAAAATAATTCAAATTTGTAGCAAATTAAAAACCTGTAATTTTAATTTACTAACTGCCTACTATTTAACAAAATTTCATTTCATTCCTTATTGTCTCACCACTAGTTATTTTTTCGTAGGGGTCAGAAAAAAGTTTCTCAAAATAATCTGAATATTTTTTAATTAGGAAGAATTCAAACAATGTTATTTAACTCAATCTCCTTGACTGTAACAGAATTTTGTTCGATTACCTTTAGAAATTTTAATATTATGCCTGTAAAATGTTTGTTCATTTTTTCAAAATTAAGAAAAATAATAATTTTAAAAAGAAATTGACATAATTTAAGTTGAATAGCCACCTATTGTATTACCTCCAGATGCCTTAAAGTGATGCCATCCCCTCTCTCCCCACCCCCTAAAAAAGAAAAAATGCGATGCAACTTTTACAAACCTTTTCAATTCATTCAAATATTTTTAAAATTTCGATGCTTCTTTCACTTGTTACCAATCATATGACCAAGTTTCATTCTGTTCTCTTAATCCATTTTCGATGGATGCGAGAACATACTTTTTATGCAATTTTTACAAAATCTCAAAGCCATTTTTTAACAAAGGGCAGACATACATTTATACAGTTTTCAAAACAACAGTTTTAATAAGTACCAAATGTAATTATTTTACATTTTTGTACTGCATATCTGAGTTAAAAGGTACTCCTAAAAAACGTGCTAATTAAACAGTGTAACAGTCTTAACACAGTATAAACAATTGGAGTTAATGCTGACCGATGGAAAATCAGAGAATATAAACGTGTTTGATATAGTAAATGAAACATTGCAAATTAAGGCCTTATTAGGCAAAAAGTAAAGCCCAATTGAAATTTTAAAGCTAATTTCTACTCTAGATTTTACATCAAATCCTTCTATTGCTTCAAGAATGCCGATAATTGTAATTGCTTCTTTGCCGATAATTGTAGCTAGTGCAGAGAAGAGTTTCTCAAAATTAAAGTTAACTAAAAATTTCTTGCATCCCACAACTCTTCTAGATAGGTTAAATAATTTAACTGAATTGGCTATTAAGCATGAATTAGTCAAAATATTGATTTAAGAGAAAAAGTTAGGAATTTTGCAGAGTTAAAAGTCAGGGGGGAAAAAACTCTTGGTTTTTCTTTCTTTTGTATTGTTTTTTTTTTTTTTTTTTTTTTGCTTATTGTGTGGTTTTTAATAAATATGCTTTTTCTTACGCTGTGTTGTGTTCAAAGAGCTATTTAGGTTTTATGAGCATGAAGAATCTGTCAAAAATTTATTTCTTTCAGTAATTTTACTGTGGGGGTGGCATTTTATATTTTTGTCCGAGGCGACAAAACCGCTAGAGCCAGCCCTGCTGACAATGCTTAGTATTAATTTAGATATTAAAGTAGCTCAAAGTTTATAAAGCAAATGATAATTTTATGGCTCTAAAATATATATACACAAAATTTGTTAAAAAAATTAAAGAAAAAGGTTTTAGTTAATATCCCTTTGAGTCCAAAATATAATTTGGACTCAAAGGGATATTAACTAATATATTTACAAAATATTTTACAAAATTTTAAGTTTTATAGTTATTTTTAAGACATTAAATCAAAAAAGTTATTTTACAATAACCATTAGAAATTATATAACTGAAAATCTATAACAAAAGTCAACTTTGTCACAGTTCTCTCAGTTCCTTGCAATACATTTGGTTTTGGCAACTTTCTCACAATATTTTTACTGTCTGCTGTATGTCAGCCTTATTAAAGAAAAGTGCATAACCTGGCTGAATTCCCATGATGTAGTGCATTTAAAATTCATTTTCATTTTTGCCTACAACTTCAGTAGCATAGTGTTTAAAACTGCATTTTTTCTATCCGTAGACCTTGAAAAATATGAAATCTCTAATGTCAACATTAAAATCTTCTACATCTTCTAATTCCAAATTCTCAAAGTCAGATTCACCAGAGAGAAGATTTTTTTCAATCTGCCTCTTCTTCAGTTGAGCTATTCTTGTAATTGCTCGCATTTTTTTTTTCTTTTTCCCTCTCCTGTTTCATATCAGTTTCTTTCACTCTTCCTTTTATCAATCTCATTTTGGATTGTGATTTTCACAGATGTACCTGAAAGAATTTCTCATTTTTAGGTTGTCTCTCTTTTTCTCTTTTGCATCTGAGTCAAGAAAAGACTTTTACCATCTCTGGTGTCATCTTTTGTTTTACATAATTTTCTTGGGAAACTGAAGATTCTGTGGCTGATGTGGAAGACTTAATTAGATAAACTTAGATCATTCAAACAGTAACTTTCAAAAAGTAAGAAACTTTAAGAAAGACAATAAATATATATATGGGAACACAATGGGTCACTGACCCACTGTTTCCCATTTCAGGTAATCTAGTGTGCCCCATATGAACCAAGTATTATTTTTCACCTCAAAATCCAAATTGTTAAAATACTCATTTAAGTACAATAAAATAGAAAAGAATATAATTTAGACTATATAAACATACCAAAATTTTCTTTTTTTTTTTAATTTGATCTGATTTTCTTTTTTGTATTAAAATAAGCATTTTTTCATAGAATTAAAACTCATATTTCATACAATATCAAATAACATATGATAAAAAACAATTTTAACCAGTTTAGATAAGCATATATTTCTAATAATTAGCATGAAAAGAATTGAAGTAACTATCACTTCAATTTTGTAAATTCTATTTATGAAAATAACAAAATTTTACAAAGTGATTAGAAGATGGAGCCACCTGAACTAGCTTTACTTTGCTTTTGCGTAAGCTAGCCCAAATTCATTTCAGCTGAATCCTTTCTTCTAAAGCAATGTAAAATAATAAAAAGTTTCACGAACTACTTAGAATCTTTAATAAAACTGCTCATTAGTGAAATTCCATTATATTTCCTCGTCATTTAAGATAAATATTCCAGCTGCTACGCCTCTTTCAACCTACAGCCTAAAGCTAATGGGAAAATGTTCAAATTAGACAAAACGAGATCGCGCTAGTGTTTACAGTGTCACATATTTTAAACTTTATTCAGATTATTAAATATTTTAATTAAAGAATAAATTTTATTATCAATAATGAAGAGTGTATAGCTAATACTGAACAATAATTTCCACATCTGTCTTGAAAGAGAGGTTTGTTGTTGTTTGTTTGTTTGTTTTTTAAGAAAAATAGAATCAGTTTGCTTTTCTTTTACCCCTTTAGTGTTTTAATATTTTTTTTAAACAACGGGTGGGCACTGGCTGACTAGGCATTTGCTACTACAATGTCTTGAAAATATTGGCCATTCTATTATGGGGCACCCAGTGAGAGGCCAGTGATACCTAAAAGAATCAAGAAAGTAACACCCAAGCCGAAGCCTGGAATCAAACACAGACCCAAGAGATGGTAGAATGGTTTTATAGCTACTACATCAACTGGTCGGATCTAGCATTTTAAATACACTTTTATACTTTACATATATTTTTTTACTGTTAATGTGGCATTTTCCAACTTTATAAACCTTTGTATATTCATGCAATATAAGAATTTGTCTTTTTTTTTTTTTTTTTTTTTTTTAAGTATAACATTCATTAGAATTGACGCTTATCAAATCTAAGATTTTTTTCCCCTTTTAATTGCATTCTTCACATACAAGTTATTTCTATGCTTTGTGAGTCTTGTGTGAGATGTGTATATATATATTATTAAATGACTCAGTAATTGTTATCTTATCCGAGCATAATCTACATTCCTTTTTCATACAAAAGTACATTTTGTTAAATAAAATTTAAAATGTGCTTATTGCTTGATTAAAATAGCATGATTCAGTGAATACTCTGTGATACTGTTCTTTGCAATGCATTTTTTTTTTTTTTTTTTTTTTTTTTTTAACTATTCCAATGTGGGAAGTTAAATACTACTTGGGTAATGAAAACTAAAAAAGATATACCAATATAAATACTCAAAATTTAATATAATATTTAAATAGTATTAATTATTTTATTTATTTTGATTAATATTAAGTTTAATTATTTTTATTTAATTTTAAAAGCTTAATTATGCAGATATTAGATTATATTCATTCAATTAAAAAAAAATTCAAGATGCTTTAAAAAGCTGCAAAATGAAATTTTTAAAAGCTAGACTGATATTCAATGAGAAATAGTTAAGTGTGTATGGATGTGATACATTCGGTTTCAAATAAACATTTCATAACTTGAAAAACAAAACCAGTGATGAAAATTCCTAAAATCCCTATCCTTAACATTAAAAATCTATTTCAATTGGACTATATCTGAGTTTTTTGCCAAGGAGGAAGATCCCATATAGTACCCCAGCAAACTAACAGTATAGTTCAAAAAAGTCATGTAGTCATGTGATTTTGGTACGTAAGTACTACAAATAAACTAATTATGTCAGGTACTTCAAAATTTTGACACTGTCTTTTTACAAACTGTACTAACATACTGAAATAAACGATAAACCTGTATCAGTTATAAAACTTATAGAAAAAATTCTTAAAAATCAAAAATTTTGCAAAACATGTCGCTTTAGAAAAATTTTGCAGTGCAGTTCTATATTTAAGAATTTTTTCTGGAAGTTTCATTAAAGGCACAGTTTTTTTGCTAATTACAGTGTGTAATGCAGCTTGAATCTTTTCGAGAACCTGGTGTTATTAGTTTATTTCAATTTGTGTACAAGACCAAAAACAGGTTTTTTTCTTTGAACTACAGCCCTAATGTATCTTCTACCTTTTCTTGGCAACGTTGTCACTAGACTTGCCAAATTTTGTGTATGAATTTATGGGGCATTAGTGATTAAAATTCAAGTAATGGCAAAAAAAAAAAGCAGGATCCAACTTATTTATTACAGGAAAGTGAGAAACACAATTAAAACCACATTTAATTTTTGCACTTTAAATAGTTTTATTGAATATTATATTCAATACCTTAGCATAATTATACATGCAACATAGTTAACAAAATTTAAAACAATCGGGCAAAATAATGAAAAATGAACATTAATTATTAGTCTTTCATCTCTCTTTTTTATAATCAAAGCAAACTGTACTATCATTTGTGATTAAATTAAATAAACATTTTATTTCCTTTCACAAACAAAAACAAAAATTTTACTTTGGAATTTATACAATTATTTTAATAATTTTGTAAATGCCAAACAATAAACACATAAATTAGTATCAATAATACACTTTATAAGAGAAACTTAGTCTTAACTAACACCTACTAGGATTATTATATTTATTTATTTGAAAAAAAAACTTAAGTACATTAAACCAATTATGCTGAAATCATAATCATATATATGATTTCTCAAGGGTGTTTTTTCCTGGCGCGGCTAGATCTCATTAAATACTTGACCAAAAAAAATTTTAAAAATACCCAGTTAAAGCTTATAATTTCTACTTTTGATGAAAAATATGCAAAAATTCGGAAAAAATCTTTTTGTTAATAAAAAAAATAAAAACAAATCATATATATTATTTCTCAAAGGTGTTTTTTTCTGGCGCGGCTAGATCTTATTAAATACGTGACCAAAAAAAAAAAAAAAAAATGTAACAGACTCCATGGTTCCAGGTTGCCATGCAGTCAGATGAATTGAATATACTTTCTTTAAAAATGAGTGGCAATGGCAGATAAAAAATGTAAGAAATACAGAACAGCTCAGAGTTATGTTTTTTTTTTGTATAGATTGGATGGATGATTGAAGGTAACTAGAAATACAGGTTTTTTTGTAAATAGTTTGTAAAATAAATATTTAAATGAGGTTAAAAGAACTTCTTATTTTGTCTTTTCAATCGAGCTGTCTCATTTTGATAATTCAGTGAGTTGTATTCATCAGTTGCCGGCAGAATATTTTGTTCTATGCCATTTTCTCGCAGGTTTGGCAACATTTTTCTGGCGCCCCCGGTAGGGCGGCTTGAATTGTAACAGGCGCGGCTAGATCTCATTAAATACGGGGCCAAAAGAAAATTTAAAAATACCCAGTTAAAGCTTATAATTTCTACTTTTGACAAAAACAGCGCCACTTGTTGGTGACACTGGTTTTTTATTCTCCATGAAATGCAAAAATGTACAGAAGATAGCATTTGAATAGCCCTAATACTATCGATATATTCAACTTTAAATGTAAGAGGCGCCATCTTCGATGTAGAGATCAGTGGTGCAAACTGTAAATATATATACCAATATATATATTTATATATTGATATACAAGTAACATTAAGTAGATTTTCTGTATGCTTATAATTATTAACTGCTAATATTGTTTTTAAAAAGGGTTTATAAAATAAAATAGTTAAAATAAATTTATTTCTGTTAAAATAAATGTCTACTTTTCGAATGATTTCCAATCAAACATCTAACTGACCCGTGAAAATATTTAACAGAATATTATGTACTTATAGACACATTTATTCATTTTCACAATATAATATTTACAGTTGCAGTATTAAATACGATACAGTGTGAAATTTTCGCACGGGTGAGCTAGTATTACTTATTTAGAAAAGATACTTAAAGTATACAAAAAAAATCACTTCTGCTGAGATCATATTTATTTAAGAGAAAACTGAAAATCTCTCTTCTCTTTGAGATCATTATAATTTATCAAATTATTAAATTTCTTATTCTATTAAAAAAACGGAACATTTGGCATTACACACACACCTCTCACGGCATATGTCCTCTAAAGCTCGAGAAATTGGATGTCCCAGCTCTCGCGGGATGGTTGGCAGCCATCAGCTAGCCATCGCCCCTTGGGTCTGGATGTGCATAGCAGTCAACCTAATTCATCCATGGGTTGCATTGGATTTTTAAATTTGTGGGTCTCACGAAGTAAGAACTCATAAGAATAAATATTAAAAATCTCTTACTGAATTTTCAGGTTTCTTTTTTTTTTTTTTTTTTTTAATGCTACAAAATAATGAAAACATTTGTAAGTTAAGCACAGAGACAAAAATGTAGGTTGACAAGTATAATTAAACTCTTGAAAAAGTGAGTTCAGGGAAACACTTTTTTTTCAAGCTAAGTCCTTTTTAGAAACGAAAAATAAGTGGGTAAAATATGCACTACAGTATAATCCCATAATCTCTGTGAAGATTTTTTTTTTTTAAGTTAACACTTTTTTTTTTTTTTTTTTAAGCAGTTTCAACATATTAAAAGTACTTTTAGGGAAAGTTACTTACCAGAATTCCAAATGCCCTTTTCAAAGTCTAATTCCTCTAAAGTTTGAAAGACAGATGGTGAGGCTACATTATGAAGATGGGAACATTCAGAGTGAGCCATTTTATTATTCCTGTTTTTCAATGACTAACCTGCAACTGAAAATGTTATGCATAGTTTCAAATTTTAACATTGATTACATACCAAGAGAAATCAGAAGTCGACCCAGGAATTTTTTCCAGGGTCTCATCTTTGTAAAAAAAAACTTTTTTTTTGTGGGGGGGGGGGCAATTTCAATACTTATTTTTGTGAGTTTTCACACCAACTTTTGCAAAAGTCACTTTTTTTTTCTTAACATTATTTAGAGAGCAAATTAATGTATATAGTTTAAAATGAAGGGGTTGTTTTAATCAACTGTATTTTTATGAAAGAGCCATTTTAATCTACTGCAATTTTATCAAGGGGACGTTTTAATTTATTGTAATTTTGTGAAGGGGCTGTAAAACAGACCCAAATTTTGTCTGCATCGATCCCTGGAAAACTGTATAAATTGAGGATTTTCATTAAATTTAAACAGACTACTGAACAATTGCAATAGATTGTGCTCTCCTTCAAAAGTGATAATTTGTTAATTTTATAGGGTCACTTCGGAGTCATTCCACAGGATTTGAGCAAATTTTTACTCTTTATTTATTATTTTATTTATTGTTTTTTGGGGGGAAGGGGGAAGGGGACGCACCGCTTTTTATTTTCTTCCTATTTAGTATGTGGAAACATGTACTCATGAATTTAAAATGGATTTGCAAAAAAGTCCATTTTCAATAATTTTTTTATTAGGAGGAGTCAAAAACTGCAAAGTTTTTACAGAATTTAAGGGTTTCTTAAATCTTATATATTTTGTGGAATAATAGAGATATACAAAAAATTCAAACAGATTTGAAGTCTGTATAAGTTGCTGAATTATTTTCGGTAAGATTTGTAGTTCTGTCTGTGTTTTTAAAAATTTTAGAGCACTCTGAAATTTTGCTCAAAATCTAGTTTTTGAAGTTAAATTTCTCATTAAGGAAAAGAGATAACTGTGCGAAATTTTTACATGTGTTAGAACTACTTACTGACATGTTCTTGAAAAGAAAAAAATCTGGCTTTTAATTCCTTTTTTTGCTGAATTATAAAAGTTTAAACTTAAAAAAAAAAAAATTAATCTGCATTTTTGACATCTTCTAACTCAAATGGGGCACCTGGTATTACCAAGAATTTTGACATGGAAGAACGTCTATATATAATCTTTATTACCTGTCAATTTCATTCTGTTATTCTAATTCATTAATGAGACACAAAGTCTCGAAATTGGAGAAATGGCAGTCAGCCACAAAGAACTTCGAGAAGCCTTATCTGGCATTGCACAGCTATTGAAAACCAAACCAAAACATAAAAAATAATAATTAATTTATTTAATGCTTTATAAATCTATGTGAAATAGTAAGGTCAGAGAAGTGGGAGATGTTACTTTAGGTAGGTCTAATTTGCCATTGCACAACTATCGAAATGGAAAAACAAAAAATCATTCTTTAATGACTCTGCCTATTTTAGAAAAAGTTCTGAAATTGTAGCACTCAGTTCAGGTTTAACATTGGGTACTCGTCCTGTTGGTGTTGACAAATCCAAAAAAGATAAAATCATCAGAATACTTTTATTCAACCTATATGTTATTTTTCTTTAAAATAAAGCTACTACTTGGCCCAGAAGGATGACAAAAAAATGAATTTTTAAATCTTTTTCAATATTAGATATATGTCTTACCCACTGAGCCACCACTTTTCTTCATAAACACAAACTACATAGCTTTCCTTCTTGATATTCTCAAAATATCTGTTTCTTTAGTGATTTTTGTATCAATAAAATGTTTAAAAAGTGAGATTTCAGAAACTCTTAAAGTGCAGACCTTTATATGTACATAACTGTCGTAACCTTGTGTATTTAATATTCTAATTAAAATGTTATTAATGTACAAGAATTAAACATATTGGCAAGAAATTCTTCTGCTTCTTGTGATACAAAAATATAGTAGATTCCAGCTATTTCTCCAGAAATAGCTGAAAGATTTCAAAGAATGATTGCATATGGGTTAACAAAGACTATTTTGAAGATTTTACCTTTGAATTTGTCATCATCAACAGAAAGAGTACACATCCTTAAACCTGAACTGAGTGCTATAATTTCAAAACTTTTTTTAAAGAAAGACAAGGGCTTTAAATTTTTTTTTTTTCATTTCAATAGATGTGTAATGGCATATTAGACCTATATCTAAAGTAACATCTCCCAGTTTACTGCCACGACTATTTGTCTTAGATTTATAAAGTATTAAAGTTTAAAAGCATTAAATAAATGAATTATCATTATTATGCTTCTTTATTTTGGTTTGGTTTAGTTTTCAATAGCTGTGCAATTGCAGATAAGGCTTAGAAAAGTCCTTTGTCCTTTTGGGCTGACTGCCATTTCAGAGACTTATATCTCATTAATCAACTAGAATAACAGAATTAAACATACAGGTAATAAAGATTATATATAGACATTCTTCCAAGTCAAATTTTGTGATATTAGGTCCCTCTTAGGTCTTTTGACAGCTCGGAGTTACAAGCTCTCAAAAATGCAGATTAAAAATTTTTTTCAAAGTTTGAACTGTTTTAATTCAGCAAGGAAAGGAATTAATAGCCAAGTTCTTTTTTAAGAACATTTCAGTAAGCAGACTAACACATGTAAAAATTTCACACAATAACTGGCATTTTGAGCAAAATTTCAGTTTACTCTGAAATTTTTAATAATGCAGACAGAACTAGAAATCTTACCGAAAATAATTCAGTAATTTATACAGATTTCAATCTGTTTTAATTTTGTGTTTATCTTTATTATTCCACAATATATATATATAATTTAAGAAAGCCTTATAGTCTGCAAAAATGGCCAAAGTTGCAGTTTTCAACTCCTCCTAATAAAAAAAAAATTATTAGATGTAATCTTTTTGCAAATGGATTTTAATTCCATTAGTACATATGTTACACAACACATAATATGAAGAAACAACGCATATAAAATATGAAGAAAATCAAAATGGTGTGTCAGCCCATGCTTGTTAAAATTCTGTGTAATGACTCATTAATAAAATAACATGCTTTACTGTTTTATTTTTTGTTTGTTTTTATTATTTTTACAAAATAAAATTATTAGAACATACAGTTTTCTAACAAATTATATAAATTTGTTAAAATATGCAGCTTTATGTTCAATTTTTAATAATTTATTCTTATTCTTTATTTTTATGTGCATACCAGCAGCATAGCATAAGATTGTCATATATAGGCATATATATATATATATTGCAGTTAGATATGTTTAAGGATCTATATTCAAGGGGGGGAAAGGCACACAGAGTAAAGAAGCCTGAAAAGAATACATACTTTCAAATGCATGTTATGAGAAAGGTGGAGTGTAAAATTATTACTTTGAAAAAATAATTTTGCAATAATTATGATTAATCTTATTTTAATCACAAATAAGTATCATAATTTTAATCATATTCAAATCATAAATTAATTATCCGAGAACTTGTACACATATCAAATGTACATATTTTTCTAATGTTACTATATTACAAGGCCGCAGCTAGAGGGGTGGATTTGGGAACAATGTATCCCCCTCCCCCCTCTTCCCCGCCCTTGAAAAAAATTTTACCTTACTCCAAATTTGGAAAAAAAGAAAAGAAAAATGATTTGAAAAAATAAAAAAGTTGAGATAAGAACACAATTTGAAGAAATTTAGACTTTTTTTTTAAAGTTAAATCCTGCTTTACCACCTTTGAAATGTATATGGCAGAGTATGCATTTTCAACATTAAACTAAGTTTTAAAACCCCCAAGGATTATGAATATTACATGATCAAAAAGATATTGTTCTGCTTGCATTTAACTAAGATACAGTCGGACCTCGATATAAGGTTACCCCACCTATAAGGACACTTTAAGTCCCAGTTTATTGAAAAGGAATTTTTTGTTATGGGTTATATGGTCAGGTCTAAATAATATAATCACATAGAAGGTCACTTTTGAATGACTTTGGGTGATTTCAGTCTTTTTTCACCTTTCTAAATTTGTTTTCCGAAATTGTTTCGAAAATTTTAGATTCCAATACAGTAGAAAGTAATGATAACGACAGTGGTACAGAAAGGGAAGCAGTGACACTAGCAGATGCACTCGAAACATAAAATGTTTTTCAATATTTTATTCTCAGCTATGAGAGAACTGAAGAATATTTTCAGAAACTACGAAACTTATACATCATTGTACAAAAAAAAACCTAAAATTGCAACAGCCCCGTATTATGGATTATTTTAAGTAAGGTAAGTTGCACCCGTATTATGGATTATTTTAAGTAAGGTAAGTTGCACATTTGTAACTTTTCTTGTATATATTTGTAGTATACAACTTTATTCCAAATTTACTTAGTTCAAGCCAATTAAAAAATTATAACAATAAATTGAAAATTGTGTACATATTAAATTTTAAAAAGAATTACGTTGTATTTATATAATGCTTATTTATTGACAAATGCATATGAATCGGTTATAAGGTCTCTTTCGCAAGGTCCCGGGGAGTGACCCAATATCGAGGTCTGACTGTTTTGTTATAAATCTCAGCCTAGAGGATTTTTACAAAAAACACTTAAAAAAAACTGGTGTTAAAAGATGAAGTAACTATTTGGAAAATAATACACATAAAAAGTAAAGGTATTTATCACACTGCACGATCACTTCAGTCAAAAAAATATTCAGCTTTCTTCAGCAGTCAAAACAGCACGTGGCAAAATCGTGGAGACTTACTATTTTGCAACGCAGTCTGTTGACTGCTAAAGAAGGCTGAATATTTTTTCAGCTGAAATGATTGTCTATTACAATAAGTATCTTTTTATGTGTGTTATAGAAAATTTTATTTATCTCATCTAGAGGATTTTGTTGACCAGCTTGTCAACATATGCAAGCGAATGGTCTAGATTGTTGCTACAGTACATCATATTTATATTATTTCTGGTGTTTAAAATATATAGAATTACTATCTTTGTGAGTATTTAGCACATTTTCCTTGTGAAATATCAAATTTAGGTTTTAGAACAATGGGAGTATTTTCATGAGAACATACTTAAAAACAAACTTTATCAATAAAAAATTAAGAATGAGGAAAAATAATGTGTGGCATTACCACACATTACTTTTACCACAGTGGTAAATAAAAGGTAGTTTTATTTTTTTAACAAAATGAGTTTTAAAATTAAATGCTAATTAATTAAATGAAAAATGAAATTCAATTAAAAATATATATAATAGTGGCAAAAAGTCAGCGGTTAACACTCAATGTTTTGCCTAATTTTTGTGATTGACTGAATTTTTTATAATAAAATTATCATATTTTAAATATTGTCAGCAGTAATCTATCTAGGATTTTTTCAGAAGAGTAAAAATACCCCTTAACCTTTTTGAAGAGAGTATTTTCTTTTCTAAAGGAGTAATTAAAGCAACGAACAATTATGCTAAATATTGAAATACATAATTAAATTGCATTTGACACATAAATAATAACTGATTATACGTCTAGGTACATAAATGTCAGTTCAAAAAAAACTAGTGCAATTATTGGATTTTTTAAATTTAAAATCAGCAATAATTATTTATCAAAATACACCTAATTTTATATGGAAAAGCAATGTGTAAAAATACGCATTCCGAAATTTTTAAGGCGTATTCTGAATTTCTAAAGCGTGAAATACGCATCTAGAGGCGTTATCGCGATCACTGATTGTCAGTGACAATAATTATGATTTTCTAATATGTTTATAACACTTTCCAACAAGGCTGAAAAGTGTTTATGATTTCAGTGTGTCTGTCAGTCAGTTTTGTCTGTCCATGTAAATACAGAAGTGGTCTTCCTTTAACAATCACAATTTTCATTTCAAAAAGTTTTCCGACAAAAAAATCGGCTATAGCATCATTATTTGTAAAATCAGCCATGTTTTCTAAAATTGTACTAAGCTCTAAATTTGCATAATTTTAAAAAAGGATATGGAATTGTCCAAGCACGGCTTCAGACTGAATTCTGAGAGGGGGCATTAAACATTTTAAATAGGTATATAAATTGTTCAAAATGCAAATTCAACATGTAAAACCGTGAAGTATATGAATCTAAAGTTGTAAAACAAAATTTCGGAGGGGCCCATAGCCTTCATGGCCCCCTCGTGGGAGCCGCCCTTGAAATAGTCTTGAATCAGTGAAATCGTAAAAGCAATTGAAAAAGCACAATGCAGCCCACCTCGCAATTTGGTTTTAGCCCATGCAAAATAGACACTGCTTGGCTTATCAGTCACAGCCCCAAAGCAGAATGTTTTGCAATGTTCTGCAACGCTCTCTCAACTAGCCAAAAATGTTCTGCAGGAAATATACCTTAATATACAGAGGGCTATTATGTTAGGATATTAGTAAGCGTAACCTATATCTAAAATATTAAATGAAATTAAGAGAAACTTTGTGTAATTATCAAAGTAACAAGGAAATGAAACATTAACTGAACAGATATATATATATATGTAGAGAAAATATTTCGAACTAAAGCTTAAAATTCCCGGTCGCCAGGTGGCGATTAAACTTCTGACTACCGGCCAGACGAATTCTATCGTTTGTTAACTCAGGTTTCGCACTAGACTGAGGGATTGCACGATTCTTGCTCTTGCAATGCCACACAGAATCCCCCTCAAAACAAACAACAACAAAAAAAAAAAAACAGTAGCGGGCTTTTCCTGTGTGCTGGGTTGTTCAATTTTGATGAAGCAGCTAAATATTTAATGGGATAAAGAATCAAATATCATTAAATTCTATTGTTATCAAAATCATTTGTGTATTATATTGCTAATTTTGATATTTATAATCTGCTGAGTTCATTCTAGGCGAGGTCAGTGGTGCGCGGCACCCCGATGCCCTTTAAAAAAAAAAATTCGTTAGCGCCCCGATGATGAAAAACTAGACACCCTCTTTTGCCAGCGAAGTTCTTTTTAATCTCTAAGAAAGTTTCTTTAGCCCTTTTATTTGTTTAACTGTTATTTGTTTGCTTACACCTAATGTGTTAATGATACTTGTCAAATGAAAAGGAGGAATTTGCACAACTGCTATGGTAATAGAACTCTCCCGCCCTCTTTCCCCCTCCGGAAGCACTCGGGAGGCCCAGTCCGGGTAGTAGCGGACCTTGATGAGAAGGGGGATGGAAATCAACTGTGTAAAAACTAATTCATCTATAATTTTTTTTATTAATGGACCGATTTGTTTGAAAATTTGGGGAGCACTTTTAAATGCAAAAATTGATTCAGAGTCTAAATTTTAGAAAGACATCTTAATTTGTTCAAAAGTTAGAAATTTATTGTCAAAACATAATTTCTTTCCCCTTTCTTACTTTGTGGCTTGGAGTTACAGAATGCTTTGTGGTTTTCTTTGTGAGCTAGACGGGGAGGCAAATGTTCTTATCTCCTTTCCGGCTATTTCAATATTACCACTTAAATAGATGACCAGCTGATTGTTAATATCAACGGAATATTTATTATGGCTGCATGATAATCCTGAAAAAATTTTTAGCTATTGTTGTCCATTAAAAAAAAATTAATTAAGAACTGAAATTTGTAGTGGAATAAATATTGAATAACTGAAATAGATATTTATACCATTATAGGGTTATTTTGAACAGAAGAGTTATTAATATTTTTATGCATTCACTATAATATTTTAATTGTTTGAACTTTGCAAAATAGAGAATGAAAATAAAAGTAAAATAATTTTCTCAATAAAAAGACTTTTGTTCCTTAAGACTTCTGGGTATTTCATATTTAAAATCTTTTCTCTTCCTTTATAATCTTACCCCCCCCCTCCCTACAACCAAATGCTCAGAAGTCTGGTGCACTTAAGTAAGCAGTGTAACAGACCCTGTGTCTCCTTGTCATGAAGTATGCAAAAGTGCTAGTGCAAATATAATGAGACGTTTCTTTGGTGAAGATGGGCCTGGAAAGTTGATATCTGTTTGCACTGCTGACATTTTATATACAGCTTTCTTTCCATCTTTTTCTGGGGAGTTAAATGAGTATGGAGAAAAAGAACTTGCAGAATTCTGTACAGTTTTTAATAAAATATATTGAATTTTTCAGAAGAGATAATTAGAAAATATAATCGGGCCAATAATTTAAATTTATCATACGCTATCGATGTTAATTTTTATATGTAAGGCTAAATATTCTTAATTGCAACAAAAACCATAAAATATTCAAATGTTGCATTCGCAAAATGTTGGAATTCTCAAGATTTTCAGACCGATGTTTCGAAATCGCGTAAATTTTCGGACCCGTTTATAGTCGTTTTGCATTTCTAAATGCATCCATAATTACTTAAAGCATAGTATTATCTATAATAATTATGAATAAACTGTAATAGGAAGACCAGTTTAACGAAACAATCGTTCACAGCATAAACTTGCAAGAGCGCGAAACATCCGGAGCATCGTTACTAACTGCTTTTGCTACGGCGGTAAAATCTGAAATTATGAATATTTATTAAATAATTTGCAACTGTGTAGTTACTAAACATAACTTCTGACATTGCAGTATCAAGATCGACAGGCGGAATTGCTTAATCTCCCTTTCCCTTTCTAAGTATGCGCGCTATATATTTATTTATATATATATTTGTTTGAAAATCCTGATCGCGTTTTCTTGTTGTGTCAGCAGAAAACAAACATCGGAGAGGCACCTTTAAGGTCAGCTCATAGCTCACGAAAGATGAAATAAAAAAGCTATTTAATAAACATCATATTCAGAAGAGGGTAAATTATTTGCAAAAATGCATTTTAACGGGTTGCATATATGAAGGTCTAATTTTACTACTTGTAATTTTGAAGTGGCCATTTTAATCGATTGTATTTTTGTAAAGGAGCCGTTTTAATCCAATTTTTTTAAAGGGGTCGCACATAACAATTCTCAGTTTTATATGTTCCTATAATTTTTAAAAATTATAGGAGTATTACACTCAAAGCAAGAGACTGTCTCGAGCAGACATATTTACCGGGGGAAAAAACGTAGCTAGAAAATGAATGTGAATGATATTGCAAGTGATAAGCGCTGTCCGTTCTCCACATGTGGGGTCCAAAAAGGTGGCGCTCTCCCAGAAGGAGATGATCAGGCGCCTTTTGGGTGATAATTCACTTTTGACTAATTGCCGCCGTGTCATCTCCCCCCCCCCCCAAAGGAATATATTCTTTCTATGCCTGGATGCAGGAGATGAAATGGTATCCCTCCAGATTGCTGTCTGGCTTTTGAGTTTGACTTTCTGTTAAAAGTGATTGATTTCTCCCCTCTCTCTCCCTTTTCAGTCCTCATCCGTAATTGTTCTGCAGCGGAGCTCTTTGTTCTGCGACGCACGTCGCCGATTTCGGCATGTTCTGCGTTGGGGAGTCACAGTAAGGCAGAATATGGGTTTTTGGAGTGTCGTCTCATGATTGGCTAATTCTCTGATGAGATCAGATTTCCATAGCAACACCCCTTCAGCAGACATTGCAGATGGGTTGATCTCACCGCAGAGAAATGAAGAGAGTCAGAAAGAATAAAATATACTTGCTCATCCACTTGACATTTACCTTTGTGTTAAGAAATTATGAATAGACGTATAAAATTTTTTAAAAATAAGTAAGGTAGATGGTATTTTCTTTCAATTTGTGATATAAAAGAAAAATTTAAAAGCAATAAGAGCCTTATTTTCATTTGCCCAAGCACTGCTTGGGTGAAATGCATGTCACTGCTTCACAGTTCCTCCACTGCCACCACAGGCATACTTTCCATGGCTTGTCGCGAAAAATGTCCAAGTTGCTGTTAAATTAAAGTCCTGGCTGTGGTGACAAATGTTGATAATGTTTTTGCAGTTTTTGTACTGACAAGTGCAACCATGGCTACAATAATACACACCTTTAAAAATGGATCTTCAACAGAGTTCTACCACAAAAAAATATCACATGTGCACATAAGAAAACCCTGTCTTTCTTTTACAGTAATCATAATTAAATATGGAATAACATATTAATACGATTTTTAAAAAATCATTCCCTCTGGCTATTTTTAGTATCTTTTCTTATAAAAATTGAATTAATATGAATAGTTATTTAAAATTTGTTTTTAAATTTATTTTGTAGTAACCCAGTAATCTAATTTTTGTATATTTTTAAACTTAGTGACTTAATTTATATAAAAAATGTACTGGTATTTGGCTACTTAAAAAACAATTAAATAATATTGGGTAAAATCATACAAGCCGGTGCGCACCCCATGTAAACACGCCTATCTTCCCAGAGATCGGCAAAGGTAAACCTAAAGTTTATTGCTTTTCTCCCCCTCATCCCCCGTTGTTTAGAGAGGGGGAGTACAGTTTCACTTAGAGGACGCTCCCTCATACTCTCCCCTCCGTTGTAAATAAAAATAATTACTGCTTGCTTGGCAATGGTCTTTGAAAGCAGCTACAGAAGCAGAGTTGGGCAAAATACATAAAAAAATGTATTTTCGATGCATAATACAAATTACATTTATTCAAACACAAAAAATTACAAAATACAAAATGCTTTCTAAATTGAAAAAATACAAAATACATTTATTTTCTTAATACATACAAAATACGAAATACGTCTAAAACTTCAATTAAGTAAAATTTTCTACTTAATTGAAACTTCTAGCTTATTTTATACCAACTTCTGCGAAACTTTAGCTTAGCAGAAACTTCTAGCTTATTTTATTCCAGTGTATTTTAAGATGAACAAACAAATGTAATAGTAACTTTTTTTTTTTTTTTTTTACATATACATGAGTTTTTCCTGGAATAAATTGCATCTTAAAAGGCATGAAAGCAAAAATGTGTGACAAGTATTTATTGAACGTTATTTTTCAGTGATAATGAATGGAATTGAAATATAAAATTAAATATATTTCTAAACGAAGATGAGTTGAATTTTATTTCTACTTTAAGATATATTTATAGCCTTACCATCGCACAGTAGTTATGTCACTGAAAATGGTAGACTGCCGAAGAGTGAAGGTCCCGGGATCGGGTCCCATCGAGCAGCTGTCGATCTAACAGTCTGGTTTTTTGGTAGGTTTTTTTCCAGATGTAACGTGAATACGCTTTAGAACCCCTTAGAAAGTTCTCCTACCCAGGCACCTTCCCATCCTTGGCAGATTACCCTAGTATAGCGTTGCCATAATCACGCAAACACAAGATACATTCATATATTACTACAAAAGATTATATTACTAGAAGATTGTGATGGAGGAGTGGAACAATATCAGCCTTGATGTTTTAAGAAAAGGACTTTCATCTTTGAAATCAAGATGCAATATGATGGTTCAAAGAAAGGGCTATCAGACTGAACACATTAGAAAATAAAATTCTTATATTTATTTCTATATATATCTTTGCAAAATCGTTACAAAAATGTGTGAACACCCTCTGCAGGGTACTTGCAGGAAAACCCGAAAAAAAAAATTGTTGTGGAATATTACTTAAATGAAATTAATTTACGTTTCACAAATCACCTGTGCATGAAGATTTTCTTAACATTAAACTTTTAAACGCCTCTGTCACATTGCTAGAGAGTTCTTTAGAGGAATTGCAAAAAATATTTAACATGAATTTAAGAAAATGCTTTTAAAAAGAATTTAACAGGTTTTTTTTTTTTTTGTTTTTTTACACTTTTACAATGTTCTATATACGGTTAATGGGACAAATATTTCAGGCTCTACAAATACCCAAGAGAACACATTAAATTACGATATATGTTTCCGAAAAAAAAAAAAAAAATCTAATTTTCTCTTTTCTCGGACCAAAAGTTTAAATTTTAGAATATCTAAAACTTTAGAGGATTTTGTCGAACTACTTATTAGTTATTAGCATCAGATATGATATTATTAAATTTATACATTTATGCATAACTTTCAACTATCTTTATAAAATAGGAAAATAAATGTCAATTTATGAAACTAAACTCTTCGAATAATTTGTTGGATTCAATTAAAATATTCAGATAATTTACTTTGATTTTCAGGTAGAAATTAAACCTTCATTCTATAATTAGTTTTGCTTCTTTCTAGACATTATGCCAAAAAATGAATTTATAGCCTATAATTTAAAATTAAATTTCAATATTTATATGGTCCCTTAACGGTTTACCCCAATGGGACTTTTTAAACGTGGAAAAGTGACTTCAGTTAAAATGTTTGCTCCTCAATAGCTCGGTGAATTTTGATTGTTGAAAGACAAATTTTGGACTATATTCTGTATCCGGTGCTTGTTTACATATCAATGTTTGTGTTTACATGTTTGATTTGGTGTTGGTTCTGGCGCCATCGTGGGCGATGCTCAGCGGGAGTGAAGTACCCTGCCGATGGTTGTTTAGGCTGGCAACCATAAAAAAACGTGTACATCGTCAGTTTGGGAATTTGAAATTGTTTCATGTTATGGATGGAAGGGAATGAAATGTGTTATGTTATTGTATGAAAAGAAAGTGTGTGTGTGTGTTTGTTAGAAATATGGTGTGAATATAAAGCTAAATAAAAGAAAGCATGTTGGTTTTACGTTATCGGCCTGTGTGTGTTTTTTAGAAATGCAGTGTCAATATAAAAGTAAATAAAAGAAAGCATGTTGGTTTTACGTTATAGGCCGGTGTATGTGTTTTTTAGAAATGCAGTGTCAATCTAAAAGTAAATAAAAGAAAGCATGCTGGTGTTACGTTATAAGCCGGTGGGTGTTAGGGACATTTCTGAGCGGTTAATTAAAAAAAATAAAGGTAAGTGCTTTTTTTAAACGAATCTTTGCAATGTTTAAGGTTTTTAATGTGAATTTTAAATTGATATTTGATGTTTTTATGTTGTCGTAAGTGCTATTTATGTGCTATTCTAATCATACTGACTTTATATGAGGTGTACAACTAGGTTGTTTAATCCACCGATGTTTTTTTGAGTTGAAAACGGGCCAGTGTTTGCCCAGTTTACATTAGCTGTACAACTAGGTAGCTTAATCCACTGTAGTTTTTTTAGTTAAAAAACGGTCGACTGTTTGCTCATTTTAACTTGCCTGTTACTGAATTTGCTGACGTTTTTTAGCTTAAATATGGACGGTGTATTTTGTTTAAATGTTTTTGTTAGTGGAATATATGTGCAATTTTAATGTGTTAAAATAATTTGACTTTGCTGATCATGCAAAATGGTCGGCGACAGTCGCTGGGGCTTGGCAACCGCCAAGCTCCAGTGATTGTCGCCGTGTTTACATGGGGTGCGCACCGGCTTGTATGATTTTACCACCTTTTTTTTTTGTATGAAATGGTACTAAGAAAATTTTCTAATTATAAATAATAGGACCGGGGACCGTATAAAAATTTATATTTCACAATTGTTATTGGAATTGATTTATTGACTTCGATTGTTTTTGATATAATCGATTATACAATTTACAGCATTTTGGAAATTGAAACTATGTGTCTCCGGTTTAGGAAATAGCCATTGGGCACCTTTAGCATTAGACACCCTGTATATATATATATATATGTGTGTGTACATTTGAAATGCGATTTTGCGGATACCGGCGAGTGACATTGTAACAGCACTAAACATAGCTTTGAATTAAACATAAACTTTGCACTAAACATAGCTTGAATTCAGACAATAAGCGCCTCTTTTTTTTTCAACTGTCACTCGTCAATCAGGAAATGCTTAAGTGTGTTTACATTTCATTTGGTGATCATTCTGGCGCCAGGTTGGGCGATGTACAGCAGGAGTCCAGTAACCTGCCGGTGGTATTTTTGACTGGCAACCATAAAAAGACGTGTATTGTCAGTTTGGGAATTTGAAATCAGGAAATGCTTAAGTTGTATGGTTGATTTAAATACATGATTATTACTTCTTGTTGCTGTATCTGAAAAATTTATTTTCGGATTTGTGAGCTTGTCTTCACGAACCCGCGTGGAACAGTCACCCAATGAAAGCCTTTAATGAAAGAAAAGGGAAATTTAAACAGCCAGGGGATGATATTTGCTTCAATAAAATGTTGTATGCAATATTAAGATCATGCGAAAATCATTGTAGTTTAACATGAAACAAAAAATAAATTAAAGGTACCGTAGTTTAGATTTCTTTGTACATTTGAGAAATAAGTTCCCAAAACAGAAGGGGATATAGAGCACTGTTGTTTGTTTATTCGTATTGTATTTGATTGGATTGGTTGGTTGGCCGGTTTAAACTATCGCTACAGCGGCCGCGTTCAGACTGCCACTTTTGAGTAACTCGAGTTACTCGGGAAAAACCCAAGCCGTTCACGATGCCCGATTTGAGCTTTTCGGGGAGATAGGTCGAGTTAATCATGAAGCTTTTAATAAAAACTGACTGAATATTTCTAGATGTTAGTGCTGTTTATTATTTCATTTTTCGTTTTACACATATTTACAACTAAATTGTTACAATTAAATGGATTAATTTAGTAAATTAGAAGTAATTTAGTCTGTATTTTATGTAATTATTATTTTTTAATTATTATTATGTATTTTATGTAATTATTGTAATTATGATAGACGATAAGGACCTTAAAATGCTTATTTTGATATGTAATTACGAATATTTTATTTTATTTATTATTATTATTTTAAGAAAACTTACAGTGAATAAAATTAAGTTGAGCATAATTTTAATAAAATATTCCTGGCCGTGGTAGCGCGATAGGAAGTGTAGAACTCTCGGTTAACGGATTCAGGTTCGATTTCGAATCATGGATGACCAAAAACCACCTTCGGAAAAAACGCTCAAAATACTGGTGTTAAATGTTAAAATAAATAAAAAGTTTCTAAAAAAAACGCACATAAAATGTTACTACTTATAAGAAGATACGATCATGGGCGCCGGCAGAATATTTACCGGGGGGGGGGGGGCAAAGACTACTTCAATGTATGGTTACCGTGTTGGAAAGAGCAAAAAAGCAAGGGAAAACATTCCATACAAAAATTCAGGGGGGGGCATAAAAAGATAAACAAGCATGTTGCCCAGGGCTTTGACTGAGGAAAACTGAAAAAAATTTCAGTCCAAACGATTATGTCTTTTTATAAGTAACATTTTATTTGTGTTTTTCAAAAACCGTTTTTATTTATTTCAAAAGACCACCTTCTTCATGCAGTAGATGAACGTGCACATTGAATCTGTGGGGCCATATGTCCTCCCGCTGGATAGATAGGAGAAACGTGCGAATCCGGGAATGGCCCCTGGATCTGATGATCTAAATTTTGGGGAAAAGTCAGCATCCATGCTCAGGAGATCCCAAGGGTGGGATTAAAGAGGGGAGGAAGGGGCAACCCCTCCCCCCCTTGAGAGTAAAGAAATTAATGTAAAATATCCTATTTTACTCCTATAAAATGGATGTATATGTCAATCTTCAAACTAACCGCCCCCACCCCTACAAAATTGCATTAAACTGCCATTGGAGGATCCTGGAGGCTGATGTTTATGTTTATAGGTTCAAAAACAGGTCGCGTCTGCCTACCTAACCGTTTGGAGTTTTCCGTCATTTTCTCCAAAACTTCATATAAATATGGGTTAGGATCCCTTAAAAAGTCCCCCTTGGCGGGCTAGATTCCTTGTACAGATAATTGGCCGTTACATTGCATTTATAAAGGGTTCAGTATAGCTAATCTGTCAGTCTTCGGCAATAGTTTTAAAATAATTACTATTTTGTTGCAGTTTGAAAACAGCTAGCAAAAACGAATTTATGATTACAAAATAAATTGGAATTTACAACATTCATATAAAAAGTAAAACTTCCCAATTTTCAATATACATTAAAAACATAAATACACAAAAACATTTTAAATATAGGAAATCGGTACTTATGTATTATCCCGGCGGTCCGCCAAGACGAGCGATTTTTTGCCAAGATTAATGCCGGGCACATGAAATTAATAATGGTTTTGAATACAATTGGCAACAGTTTGACAACTCATTTCACGAAAAAATAGTTGTGCAGGAATGACCGCCGGGATAATATGTAAGTACCAGGAAATCCTAGCTGAATTTTTATTCATAACACCTGTGTGATATTTAGATTGATTAATTGTTGAGTATAAAACAGTATTCAAGCGAAATGGAAATAAAAAGAAATTTAGATAGCAGTTTCATTTTAACAATACAGAAGTAATGCTTCAGAAAAATTATACTCACTTTAACAAAATTAACTTTACCTGAACATTTAATAAATAAAAAATGTTTGTGCATTGACGTAAATTGGCATGTAACATTGGGGGTACTAAATGTCCCCTATTGTATTTTCAAATAGGCAATATCTTTATTTTCTTGAATTTTAGGGTTGTCAATTCCCCCCCCCTCCTTGACATTAGTAAGTTACGCTAATGCTTTCATGGTTATTGTATCAACAAACATTCATTCTAAAATTCATTAAATTGTTCCTTGTAAATAAATGTGAATAAATTTCAAGAATTATTCTTTGCGAAACTAATATTAGAATGTTTGTCAAGGTGATGAATACATTTATGGAAGACTTCTGAAAAGGATTCGAGTCATGTTCATCCTCCTCAAAGTTTTTATGCTACACTGTCATGGCAAATCAATTTTAGTTATTGTCAAATAAGAATAGGTAGAACTGATAATCAAATAAGTGTTAACTTTATACACCGGAACTCAAATTTTAGTAGCAGGAATGAAAAATGTATGAAATCATTTTCAAAAGCGCTGCATCTGGAACTATTTCATTCACAATGAATTTCTTTTTTTATTCGCAATATACTATGCATTTTAATGATTAAATTGTTATTTCATACTATTCAATCACCAATTTGATCACATACTGGTATTATTCCCTTATCAGTGCACACTAATTATCACCAAGCATAATTGATTAACTTTTAAAAGTATAAAACATGTTTTGGGTTAAAAAAAAAATTGGCAAGCGATTTTTTGCCAAGATAAATGCCAGACACATGAAATTATTTTTGGTTCGGAATACGATTAGCAACAGTTTGCCAGCACATTTGATGAAAAAATAGTTTGGCGAGAATGACCGTCGGGATATTATGTAAGTACCAAAAAATCTTTATTGAACTTCACTTTAATTTTTTACTGAATATTTATGGAACTTTACTGAATTTTTTAATGAAAAAAGCTAACATTGGAATAAAAATATATAGACATGAGAGACAGTTTAATGCATGACTTTTCATGATTAGGTTTTTGCCACATGTAAAGTCCATTTTAAATTTTCAATAAATAAATAAATAAGCTGTAAAGAAAAACATTACTAAAATACCTAATAAAAGAGTTAAATTTTCTTACTGTAATTGTCACAAACATAAATTAAAAAAATTCCTTAGAAATTGTATTAAGATTTGGCAGGTCTTTGCCAGGATACATTTTTATGTGCCATTAATTACATATTATTAGGAACATAAAGCACTCATTATGAATTCTTTAAAAGGTTATAATGTTTATTCTTCGACTGATTACACATTAAACATACAGCATTGAGACATAAAGGACTCCTAGAAGAAAAAGATAATAAAGGACAATAAAAAGAAAAGTAAAGCCTCTCTTAAGCAAACCTATCGGATGTTGGAAACACGTTTTACATGAAAATAATTCCAGATATTATGAATATCTGGCCTAATAATTAAACCTACATTCGTTGGAAACCTACTTCCAGCAAGGAGCTCTCATAATTCAAGATAGGCATTCCCATAATAAATTTAAAATTGCTGTAACTGAGAGTGAGTCTCATCACACAGCTAAAATGTATTATCTAAATATAGAATGCAATTTTAAAAAGATCTATTTGATTTTGCATCCTTAAAAAAAAACACTTGTGTGTAAGTTAAACATTCTATACCGGACTCACGAACAATTACCCTTCCAGAAAACTGCATCAGTTAAAATGAAATAGAATCCTGCAATTTTTGATTAAAATTGAATTAATTTTTGAAATGATAGAAAAATTTATTGATGTGGAAGAGCGAAAAATTTCATTTAAAAATCTACAAATAATTTTTTGAAGAAGAGAGGCATGTGAAGATCAATACAGTATTAAAATTAAGTTAATCACTCTAACTATAAAGCACTAAAGGATCAATATTTCTAAAAAACAAAATCTGCATGCTAATGTGACCAGCTGCACACTTAATGCCGCCAACTCAAACACTGTATGCACCGAATTTCTATAGTTTTAAAAAATGGAAGAATTTTGATTATGACTATGTAGTTAAGAGATGCAAAAGAGTGCCTGAAATGAGAAACTGAATGTTAGTGAAATATAAATCATGTTAGCTACTATGTATTTGTGAACATACATAAATTAATACTTTTTCCTTACTCGAATTCACAAGTTTTATATATGATAAAGTGGCTTCTAAAAAAATGGCCACCAGATAAGAAAGTTATAAACTATTTGTCTGACATTTTTAAAATTAAGAATCATTTTGGTGGCCATTTGTTCCACATTTCTAACAATTAGTGTAAAATTTAAGACTATTTAATCGGTTTAAAAAGTATACACTGTAAAAACAGTACAACATAGATTCTTTGAGATAAGGTTTTTGAAAGGTATAACACACCTTTAACATGTTACTGCATAAAAAAACTATTATAAGAAGTAAAGTAGTCTTTTTTTTTTAATTAAATGCAATGTGAGAAAAAAATATTACCTGCACATTGCATCTATTACATAACACAAATTTAAATAAACAATGCTACTCAATTGATTAATCAAGTTTCAAAATCCATGTCACATTAATGAAATATGTAAAGAATGTACTAGTAAAATATATCCTGCATTTTTTACTGCAATTTAACATGGTAAAATCAAGTATAATTAAATAAACATCATCTTTATTAAATATTTTGAATCTGAAAACTTACATTTTTGAAGATTACAGGAATAGCATCTAGCAAACCTATCGAGAAGACAGAAGTACCAAAACTACTGCCTTTCTCAACAAGTCAACTGGAATTGCTATACATATTTCCTATGCTGAAGACAGATTTAACTTTTCATGTAAAATATTGCAGTACTCCCTGTTTACAGGGGATTTGACATACACCTCAGCTGTCTCATTCTTGTCCAAGTTAATCGATGAAATTATGTATGAACTCACCCACTCCTAGAATTTAAGAAATAATTTGATTAGTAACACATAATTTTTTTTGCTAGGGTCCATAAAAAAATGTTCATATCATTTGTACAATAATGCAAAATGTTACCTGTATGGAAATTCTTTGAGGGGAGAGTTGGATGAAGCACTCTCAACCCTCCCTTAGATTCACAACTCCATAAACAAAAGATCTACTTAAAATACATTACACAAAATATATAACTACATATTCACCACAATGATAAATAAAAAACTCATCTGTGCAATAAATCACAAACAGTAAAGCTGGTTTTTAAACATTTCACAGCCAAAAATACAGAAGCACATCCCATCTCACATTACATATCACATATAAAAAAAAGAACACCTTTTTTTTCCCCTTTCTGTGTTGCCAAAAAACAACGAAGCAATGAATCACAAGTTTCTAATTGCGTTTCATTTATCTAGTCACAGCCTTGCGAAAAGGTGGAAATGTCGCTTTCGCAACAGTAATGAAATTATGAAATCATATGGTAACCAAAATTATGCTCCTTCTAAATTATAGCATAAACAATGGATTACATTATTTATATCAAACATGGTTTCTTATTCAATTTGACCTATAAAAAATCAGGAAATATGTATGAGCTTTAAAAGAGTAAAAAAAAAAGAATTTTCGGGACCACTTCACTGTTTGACTGTTCCAAGATAAGTATTTTTAATACTATTGTCAGTACACAAGGCTATTGGTAAAAATTTCCATATTTAGACTCACGTCAATAAGTAAAACACATCATCCCATGCTTGCATAAGCAATGAAATGTTTACGATGAAATGGGCAGTCATAAGTGATACATAATTCATCTTGTATGCATCTATTTCTGATTGCATGTGTGCATCATTAGAGAAGTAGTTGGCCATTGAATAGGGTGAAGGCCATAAAAATAAAGAGGGGGGGGGGTAAATTTTCTTAAAATTCCAGGGTTGAAGCTTAATTTTCCAGGTTTTTAAAGGAAAATTCCATTTTCCCATGAGATTTCCTTGAGTTTTTCAGGTTTCCCTGAAGGTGTATGAATCCTGTGGGTACTCATATGAGTACTTTTGAGGTAGAAAGTGATCTTACGCTTTTACAAGAAACAGTTACATACTTAACAGAAAAAGTTTATACTTTAAAAATGTTCTCTGTACCAAATGCTATGAAGCTTTTTCTGCATGTGTATTCATGCATGACAAATAACTGTACATATAACAAATTCAATAAATCATGCTTTAGTGTTATTTTGATACAATCTTGTACAACTTCTATGCATGAAACTAAATTTAATTCTAGTGTTTATAAAATAGTGGTTCTAAGGTGGAAAAATTACAACTATTAAAAAAAAACTGTTGCATTCATTTCCTATAATCAAATAATACTAACATTTAATTAGAGAACTAATAACTTAAAGGAATAAAATATACTTCCGAGTTATTTTTAAGCTATAACGTTCGAATTCAATTAGATTCATAAATTAATAGCATCATTTATAGACCTTAATCACGTCAATTTGGCCACAAGAAAACGTAAACAAGAAATCATTTAAAGAATCTCTCTCAGAAAAATTCTTTGGTAAAAAACAAAAATTATATCATGAAATTAATCATATATCCGTTTTAAATAAAAACGATTGAATCATTTTACCAAAATTAATTTAATGTCGCTGATTTTGGGTAGATAAAGCTTTAATTTTAATAGCATCTCATAAATTTATCAGGCTAGAAGAAAAGAAAATACCTTCAATAGTTTTTCTGGATAACTCCACAGTTTCATTACAACTTTGAAAGTGTCCACTAAGCACTAATATTATCTTAGGAAGAGAGAAAAGATTTTCAGCTTCCACCATGAAGCTCTAAGGAGACTCATCGGGAATGGGCGATCAGGCGAGAAAACGGACCAGGATCCATTTTCACCTGCAGGAGGCGCAGCGCACCGCTTCAATAGGGATTTAGCGTTGTTTTGATTGGGAACGAGCTATATTTTTTTAATAAAATAAATTATTTTGATAGAATATGGGTCGAGCGAGCCACTGCTTTGCACCTGGATGTGACAGTGGATATCCAGAAGCCAGAAAAAGAAATGTATCGTTCGGGAAGAAAAATCCAACGTTATTTAAAGCTCCAAACAGCATCAATACAGCATCACCATAATATTTCTTTAATATGGCCCCTTATAAATGTATAACATAAAAAGTAACACTATGTAAATAGAAAACCTTTTGTACATGTTAGTAGTAGTATAATGCTAATATGAACACTTTAAAATACGGCCCAGTAATCAAATTGAAACAGCAGTATAATACTTTGAAATTGTCCATTTAAAAAAAAATAACAGTTTTATGAATAATATTTTTCTGTTTATTAATTTAATTAGGCTGGGGGAGGGGATTTTATAATATATAAGAGATACACAAATGAATAGATATTTTTGACATAAGTCTGCAAAACTTATACAAAAACAAATATTTTCAATTCAAAGTCTGTTTTTTTTTAAATACAAAATTTTTCAAAATTAAAGAAATATTAAATTTTTTCTGATATGTGAAAGCTTGCAAAACTGATGCAAAAGAGTCAATCACTGAATATGCATGTATTTATTGAATTAATATTTTTTTTCCTTTATGCTTTTTTATGAAATTTTTTGTAGTACTGAAAAATGATACTGATACTGAAAAGACATTGATTTTTATATAATTTTTTGTGGTAATTTTTTGTAATTTTTCTCAGGTCCTTATTATCGCACGGGCAAATCGGGATTTGCCCAGGGCCCCCCAATTTCAAATCTTGTTCTGAAACATCCTTCTTTATATCAAAATTTTATGAAAAATAAAACAAATTTCATAGATGCCCCCCCCCCAAATTCATCAATTCCTGGGGCCCTTGTTGGTTATAATCAGGCTCTGGTGGTGCTGAAAAACGGCGTTAAATGTTTTTCTCTTTCCATATTTGTTTTTGTTTTTTGGTTTAACTAACCAACTTTAAGACTAAAGACAAAATAATAATAATAATAATAATAAATAAAATATAATGTGGAAGAGCGGGTATATAAGAGGAACTTATAGCCTGAAGGAAGGCAGGGGATATTTTTTAATTTTTAGCGAATTGCTACCAAAAATATTTGTCAAAAACAGGGGCGTAGCCAGAAATTTTTCATGGAAGGGGGGGTTACGACTACTACAACTCATATATATATGTATACATGGGTGTGATAATGTAGTGAAGAATATACATTTTGTATGGCAAAAAATTCCTCATGGGGGGGTTATGACCCCCATAACCCCCCCCTTGGCTACGCCCCTGGTCAAAAACTGATCTATTATATCGTTCGCATGCAGTTTTAAAGAGAATTTATTTAAATTATTAATTAATTTATTAAATTATCAAACTGATGTTACATCGTTGTAACTAAGTAATATAGAAACAAAATTATTATATATGCATATTAATTATCATATTTATTTATTCAAATGTTAGTGTATACTTCATGAAATTTCAGCATAAATGAATAAATCCCAATTAGAGAAGCATTAAATGGGAAAGCGCGCGCGCGCGATGTTGTTTTTCGCTACCTTCAATAGATGGCGCAATCAATGGTAGCCGCAGTTTCGTGGGCAATTCTCATACTGCGTAGTTGGTCCAAGTTGGATAACAAGTCGATGTTTCTCCTCCCGAGCTTCATGGCTTCCACACATAAACACGTTAAGCGCCGCCATCTTTAATTTACAAGTCAAACGAAGTAAACCAGCTCTCCTGCCGGTCGGTTTAGTTTAAGAACTGAGTGCACTTCGTTTGCCTTTCCGAACGCTAAAGTGTAAACGGTTTACACCGAATCGGACTATCCGAACGGCTTGGAGTGCGGTTAGTGTAAACGGTTTAAACCGTCGGGCGTTTACGAACTCGACCATAAACAAAGCGTTCAGACTGCCAAGTTGAGTAGCTCGAGTTTTTCCCAACTCCCCAAGGATTTTCCTTGGGAACTTGGGGAGATAATCACGTGAGCTTTGTTTATTGTTATTGTTCGCTCCCATTGGCTCCACAAGTTAGTAAATACGTGCCGCCTCTTTTTTTTCCTATTAAATACCCAAAACCGTTCACGATGTCAATCTCCCCCAGTAAAACTCGAGCTGTTCGTGTTTTTCTGGAGTTTTACCCAAAAGTTTATGCAGCGGACATGGTAATGACGTCGAAACGAAACCGCCTTAGGATACAACTACACTACAGAAGAAGGTCGTACTCGTATCAATAGCAAATGACGTCGCGATTCGAGGGGTCGAAATATCGTGCCATAAGGAGAAGAGATTATGTGGGGTTTTTTTTTAAATATAAAATAATTTTTAATGCGTTTTATTGAATTTATATCGTATTATAAAATTTCATTTATATTTTAAAAATTATGGAGCTTTAGAGATCAAAACAGTCATGGGGTGTGTTCAGACTACCACTTTCAGTTAAATCTCGAGTAAAACACGAGCTGCTCGAGTTTTACTCGAGGAGATTGGCATCATGAACGGTTTGGGGGAGCCAATGGGAGTGAACAATAACAATAAATAGAGGTAACGTATCTATCTCCCCAACTCCCCAAGCTGGGTCCACTTTTGACTCAGCTTGACAGGCCTAAAGCTGTCCTAGAGTATCCTTGAGTATCTCTCCTTTCTCCTTGGGGAGTTGGAAAAAACTTGAGCTACTCAGCTTGGCAGGCCTAAAGCTGTCCTCCTGCTTAATGAGTAGGATTATTAGCACCAATTCTCACTACCTGTTCCTCCAAACTACGACTTCCCTGTTTATGTCTCCTGATCTTGTCCCTGACATTGTCTTCTAGAGTCCCTTGTACAGCCCCCAAAAAAAGTATTCGAGCAAGAGAGAAATTTCCTATTTTAGATTTTAGAATAATAATTGAGTTTTTGAAAAACGCACAACTCTATAGAAATATGGAAAGTCATACTTATACATAGCCTAATTCATATTCTACGGTAAATAATTTTTAATATACGAAACCAACGTAGGAAATTTCTCTCTTGCTCGAGTACTATTTTTGGAGGGTGTATATAATTTATTTTCTTATTCTCATGCTGTTTTGCTCTAATATATATTACTATTTACCTTTACTATTATGTATGTTCTGATACTGCATTTTCTCTTACATGACCCATCGATGTATAACTACTCATCAAACAACTGGAGTTAAACCGTCATGGAATAGGCACTCCTTTCAAGAACAATTTGATGATGATGATGGCAGCCTGAACGCTTTGTTTATCTCCTCGAAAAGCTCAAATGGTTTTCTCGAGTAACTCAAAAGTGACAGTCTGAATGCGCCCATGCTAAATTTAAACACTTTTTGCAACATATATTCCCTCTAACATATTTTAGAAGGTTGCTAATACACAATTATTAAATAATTAAACATTACACAAATCAACACTTAAGGTAAAATCATACAAGCCGGTGCGCACCCCATGTAAACACGGCGGCAGTCGCTGGAGCTTGGCAACCGCCAAGCTCCAGCGACTGTCGCCAACCATTTTGCACGATCAGCAAAGTATTTTAACACATTAAAATTGCAAAAACATCAAAACAAAATACAACGTCCATATTTAACCAAAAGAACGTCTGCAAATTCAGTAACAGGCAATTTAAAATCAGCAAACAGTGGACCGTTTTTAACTAAAAAAAATACAGTGGATTAAGCAACTTAGTTGTACAGTTATGTATACTATGCAACAAGTGGATCGTTTTTAACTAAAAAAACCTCAGTGGATTCAGCAACCTAGTTGTACAGCTATGTAAACTATGCAATCAGTGGACTGTTTTTAACTAAAAAACAACAGTGAATTAAGCAACCTAGTTGTACAGATAATGTAAACTGGGCAAACACTGTCCCGTTTTCAACTCAAAAAAACATCGGTGGATTCAAAACCTAGTTGTACACCTCTTATAAAGTCAGTATTTTTAGAATAGCACGTAAATAGCACTTACGAAAACATAAACACATCAAATATCCATTTAAAATTCACATTAAAAACCTTAAACGTTGCACTTAGCTTTATATTTTTTTAAATAACCGCTCAGAAATGTCCCCGACACCCACCGGCTTATAACGTAACACCATCATGCTTTCTTTTATTTAGCTTTATATCACACTATATTTCTAACAAACACGCACAAATTCGTTTCATATATTAACATAACATTCCCTTCCATCAATAATGGAAACAATTTCAAATTCCCAAACCTGACGAAACACGTATTCTTTATGGTTGGCAGGTAACTTCACTTTGGCGGTGCATCGCTCACTCTAGCGTCAGATTGTTCGCCAATGATTTGTAAACAAAAACATTGATATGTAAACAAGCACCGTATACGGAATATAGTCCCATTCAAAATCCACTTATATACGTTCTTGAAACAGATGCACTGGGATTATATTACTGCACGTGTTGAGTTTCCTTTTCACACGGGTCACCACTTTAGAAGGTTGCTAATACAAAATTATTAAATAATTAAACATTACACAAATCAACACTTAAACCATATTTATTTTAAAACTTCTCGAATTTACGTTACACACTGAAACGATAAAGAATTAAGCATGTCACATTTGGTCGCTGGAGCTAAGCCATCCTACATGCACTCGTACCGCACGAGCCCTTAGCGGAGCAAAAGTAAATGCTCTCTTTTCCAGCCAGCGCATGCGCACTGCCGATCTCGAGAACTTAGACATGAAGCTCGGGAGGAGAAACATCGACTTGTTATCCAACTTGGACCAACTACGCAGTATGAGAATTGCCGACGAAACTGCGGCTACCATTGATTGCGCCATCTATTGACGGTAGCGGAAAACAACATCGCGCGCGATTTAATGCTTCTCTAATTGGGATTTATTAATTTATGTTGAAATTTCATGAAGTATACACTAACATTTGAATAAATATATATGATAATTAATATGCATATATAATAATTTTGTTTCTATATTACTTAGTTACAACGATGTAACATCAGTTTGAAAATTTAATAAATGAATTAATAATTTAAATAAATTCTCTTTAAAACTGCATGCGAACGATATAATAGATCAGTTTTTGACAAATATTTTTGGTAGCAATTCGCTAAAAATTAAAAAATATTCCCTGCCTTCTTTCAGGCTATAAATTCCTCTTATATACCCGCTTTTCCACATTATATTTTATTTATTATTATTTTTTTTTTGTCTTTAGTCTTAAAGTTGGTTAGTTAAACCAAAAAACCAAAACAAATATGGAAAGAGAAAAACATTTAACGCCGTTTTTCAGCACCACCAGAGCCTGATTATAACCAACAAGGGCCCCAGGAATTGATGAATTTGGGGGGGGGGGGCACCTATGAAATTTGTTTTATTTTTCATAAAATTTTCATATAAAGAAGGATGTTTCAGAACAAGATTTGAAATTGGGGGGCCCTGGGCAAATCCCGATTTGCCCGTGCGATAATAAGGACCTGAGTACCACAAAAAATTACATAAAAATCAATGTCTTTTCAGTTTCAATATCATTTTTCAGTACTACAAAAAATTTCATAAAAAGCATAAAGGAAAAAAAATATTAATTCAATAAATACACGCATATTCAGTGATTGACTCTTTTGCATCAGTTTTGCAAGCTTTCACATATCAGAAAAAATCTAATATTTCTTTAATTTTGAAAAATTTTGTATTAAAAAAAAACAGAATTTGAATTGAAAATATTTGTTTCTGTATAAGTTTTGCAGACTTATGCCAAAAATATCTATTCATTTGTGTATCTCTTATATATTATAAAATCCCCTCCCCCACCCTAATTAAATTAATAAACAGAAAAATATTTTTCATAAAACTGTTATTATTTTTTTAAAAATGGACAATTTCAAAGTATTATACTGCTGTTTCAATTTGATTATTGGGCCAAATGCCAATTTTAAAGTGTTCATATTAGCATTATACTACTACTAACATGTACAAAAGGTTTTCTATTTACATAGTGTTACTTTTTATGTTATACATTTATAAGGGGCCATATTAAAGAAATATTATGGTGATGCTGTATTGATGCTGTTTGGAGCTTTAAATAACGTTGGATTTTTCTTCCCGAGCGATACATTTCTTTTTCTGGCTTCTGGATATCCACTGTCACATCCAGGTGCAAAGCAGTGACTCGCTCGACCCATATTCTATCAAAATAATTTATTTTATTAAAAAAATATAGCTCGTTCACAATCAAAACAACGCTAAATCCCTAACGGAGCGGTGCGCTGCGCCTCCTGCCGGTGAAAATGGATCCTGGTCCGTTTTCCCGCCTGATCGCCCATTCCCGATGACTCTCCTTAGAGCTTCATGAACTTAGAAAAGGTTCTTCAGAAGCTGGAGAAAAGGGACGGTATATTAAGTTACAACGTTACAACTGTGTGCCTAGGAGGAAGCGTACCTGGCTATCTGTTTGAACATGCGCATTATGCGTGCAGCCAATGATAAAATAATGTGTAATTACGTGACGTGCATGTATACGTTTCTGGGTAAATAAATATGTTATATTGACGTTTTCCTGCAGTCTTTGTGTGTGTTTCTAAAAATTATAATTATCGTTTGACGTATTACATTAAAACAAAGAACCAATAATTATATTAATTAATTAAATTAAAAACATAGATTCATCATTATTTTAGTTGTTAATTAGCGACGTATAAAACAATACGTTGGTTATGCCGATTGATTAATATTCATCAATTATTAATACGTTGATTATGACGATTGATTAATATTCATCAATTATTAATTCAGTAATACTGGAAAGTGGATATCTAAAATAACTTGGTACAACCTTAAGTGTCCCCTGTAATGAATAAGACTAATTAATGTTAAAATAATAAATAATTAGCGATATATTAATGAGACACGCGTAATTTGGGGGACGTAGAAATTTTTTTAGGAATTCTTATTTTTTTCCCATAGACATAACCCGGTCCGTTTGACTTTAGTGTTTTTCGCCAATGTTAATTTTCTTTAACATTTTCTTTAAGGGGGGGGGGAATCGCCCCCCTAAAAAGAAAGTATGTTGAAAAATGTAAGAAATCAAAATTTATTTCCATAAAGTGACTATCTAAAATAACTTAGTACAACTTGAAGTATTCCAGAAGCAATATTACGGTTTTTTCCCGTTATTTCATCGTTTGACTTATTACATTAAAATAAAGAACCAATAATTATATTAAGTAATTTAATTAAAAACATAGATTAATCATTATTTTAGTTGTTAACTGACAGATACAATTCCATTAAATAAAATTAATACATTACATTGCATTAAAACAATAGAACAAGTAATTAGATTATCGTAAGGTTAATTAAGAAATTAATTTTTAATTAATAATTTTCACTGAAGTTCAATTGCGATTACATTAAACTGAATGCAAGTTAGTAAATTACAATACATTTAAAGAATAGAACCGTTATATTCATTATTAATTAACTTAAAAACATAATTCTGATTTGATTAAGAATTATAGTAAAAAGTTAACTAAGGTTAGTTTTAAACCAAATGCAAATTAATGAAAAATAAAATATGGCTGTCGGGATACCAGTCTGCAGTCGTCCCTTTTTTTCTTTTTCTATTGGTTGATAAATTCATTTTTTTAAATGAACAGGTGGTTTAAAAATTTACCCAAAAAATTATTTTTAAAAAAGTTCTTAACTATTAATTAAAATAGAATTACACTCGAATACCAGGCGCGGATCCAAGGGGAGGGCAGTCGCTTCGTCCTGGGCGAAGTCCAAAAATCTGTTAAAATATATTATGAAAGTATAATGAAAATTAAGTAGCCTTTTTCTAAGGGGTGTATTGCGGGTACTATTCCCTGTCCTTTTTAATCATCGTTCATATATTTTTATCAATAAAATAATTAATTGCATTAATTGGTATAATTGATTATATTAATTAATTATAAAATAATTTTGTGCATTCAACCCCCCTGTTTGAGGTACAAAATTGCCCCCTCCTTGAGTAATTTCTGGATCCGCCCCTGTCGAATCCCCAGTAGACGCAGGAATATTTTTCGGGGTGGCTCAGCTATTTGAATGGACAAGAAATTATATATTTTTTCTTCTTTTAAGGCTGTTTAACCTGACAAGCGAAAGTCGAATCGGGGACTAGGGGAAAAGCTTGAAATATGGGTGGTTTGGGGGTCCAAGCATACATGTCACGCCATCTTTATTCATGTAATGGACACAATTGTTAGCTGTATTTTTTAGAATTTCTCTGAAAAATTTTAGAAATATAATTATAACTTTAAAATTAAAACGATAAAATGGACTTTTCTTGATGTAAAATATTGTAGTAAGTATTAGAGATCAGCGCGAGTTGATTTTTTCAAATGAAATTCGATTGAAACGCGATAAAACTGCTGAAATTCTTTGAATTTCCGTCTGAAATATCATCTTCATTTATTTACTTATTTTTTAAATTAAATTGCTCCTATAAACTTAATGTTCATAAAGCATCGTAAAGTAGTTTCAGAAGAACCATTATAAATTTTTCAGTAGCTTTTCTACTGTAATTTTATTTTAAATCTTGATCAGAAGTCATGTTCATTAGGTTTCATAAACAATTACAAGTTTCAATTATAAAATTTGTAAAAAGCAAAATGCAGTACATTTTTGGCCTCAAAACATTCTTAAATACATCTATAAATTTATAATTCAAAGTTACTTTTGAAAGAAAATTTTTCAGTCAGCCAATTTTGAATTTCAGTTTAACAAACAATGTTTTTCCTTCTTTCTTTTTATGAAGACTGCTTATTCAGATTTTAAATTTGCAGTAGTCTATAGTACAGTTCCCGAAGAAATATTCTGAAAAATTTCATTGTTCTAGGAATGTAAGTTTATTTTTTATCTGTAGTGAAAGTCTATCAAAAACGTTTTCCTCTGAAAATGTGCCAAGTTTCACTATTTAAAAAAAAAATTAAATTGTTTTTCAAAATTTATCTCAATGTCAGTTCCCAATCTAGTTTCTGAGGAAACATTCTGAAAATTCTCATAATGATATCATCGTAAATTTATTTCTAATCTTGGGTAAAATTCGAGAAAATAGCGTTTTCTCTAAAAAAGTGTCAAGTTTAATAATATTAAAAAAAAAATTAAATAACTTTTCAAATTTTATCGCAATGTCAGTTTTTATTCTAGGTTTAGAGGAAACAGTCTGAAAATTCTCAAAGTTATGTGATTATAAGTTTACTCCCTATCTTGGTCGAAAATCAACCGAAATCCTCCGTTTTCAGGTAGAACAGCCTTAAGTGACACGTTTAATAACATTTCTTTTCAGAATTTATTCTTTAAGTTTTATAATTGATATTAAAGGGTGTAGTACAGCTAATGAAGATATCTAAGAAAATTTTGACATAACTTTTTTTTTTTTTTCTTAAATGTTGGTTTTTGCCATATAACAGAGGCTTAACCAGTTATAACTGTCAAAAACCTACAAGCATTAAATTTTGTTTACTATTAATAATGGAATGTGAATTATTTTATAAATTAATTTTTTTTTTCCAGGCAAGCAGTGCTATCTGTAACTAAAAGTAGGGTACACACATAAGTGCACTCATTTAAAAAAAAAAAAAAAAAACAACTTTAACATTTGACCGGGCGACTGTCTGTCCCCCCATTTATTTTAGTGAGCTTTGCAAAAAATACCTGAAATAAAAGACTTAAGCCGAAATTGAATTCAAGATAACTTTTCTTAGTAATTTCCGACAAATACAGAATTTCATGTAAAAAAAAAAAAAATTGAAAGCTGCATTTTGCGGTCGCTTTTTGAGCAAACCGCTTTCATTTCATACAAAGCATGTGAAACAAAGAGTTGCGCACCGGGTTTGACTTAAAATATTTTGTTTTAGGTGGTCCGCCTCTTCCTTGAACATAATGTTGGAATAACTGAGAAAACCGGGGCCTTTTTTTATTCAATTCCTGCTATTATTTCACATACTCTATATATCTTTAAAATTTTTAATCGTTAATAAAATACTTTTTTTTATATCCACTCAAGTTTACATACATTTTTTTAAACTTGTAGTGGATGACACTTGATGTTAATATGGTTTTTTCAATATTAGTTCATTAATTATTAATTAAAAAACTTTTTCAGGATGCCATGCTTGTCGAGTTTCGCTCGCATAAAAAGATTTATGCTTTTGAAACAAGGAATAAATTTATTACTACTATGCAGAATCGCATGCATTTGAAAAACATGAAATGGCATTGAAAGTACATGAGTTTAGCAGGAAAATAAAATGTGTAACATAGAATAAGGTCCAAATGTTTTTTCCGAAGAACAATCCTGGTACAAAGATGTTTCAGCATGATATCTTGAATTGTGGTAGCGTTGGGGATTTTCAGTGTAAACAAAAACCTGCTCATTGAGATGTGCGAGACTTTGAAAAATGTCAATTGAACATAATTGATTTAAGGGGCTTTTGTTGCTATGTCGATATAGATTTAGATGTGCTAGGTTGAGAAATAGGAAATTCACTTTCTATTTTGCCACTTAATATTGTGATACTGTCATACGTATATACATATTTATATTAATTTATAATTATTTAAAATGTAATTAAAATAAATTTTTTCTTTGTTAACCTAAGTAGGAATTTTCTTAATTTTTTTTATATTATTTGTTTTGAAATAAAAATGTAATCATTTCATTTTTACTTGGCAGAAATAGAAATCTAACTTATCGTTGTAGACTCCAGCATTTCAAATTTCAACTATTTTTGTGAAAAATAAACATTTGGGCACATGAGAGTTAAAAGATATGGTAACCCTCCAACTACCTACCCACAGGGATGTAGCCAGGGGGTTGCTGATGGGGCTGCAGCTACGATTGAAATGAGTTAATATAAGGTACAGAGAAAAACATTTTCTGAGAAAAATTTCAAAGATGACCTTGAGAAAGTTGAGGTTCATCTATGGAGCGAAGACTAACTTAATATTTTTTCCTAATTGTGTTTCGTAACGGCAAAAATTTTTAACTCGATTTTATAAATTTATTTTTTTCCATTTTTTACTTCAATTTATTTTTATATGTGAACATTTTTATGCCAAAAGGGGGTCCATTCCTCTTCCCCTACTCCTCAAAAAGGGATACATTATATCGATTTTCATAAGTTATGTTGCCTTCCAGTTTTTGAGTACTCAGCCACCCCCGAAAAAAAATCCTGACTTCACTACCGTATTTGATAATTAAAAGCATCACTTGAAAGTGTAAATATTTAGGAAACAACAAAAATAATTGTAATGGAATTTAAAATCAAATCTTATAACGTCACACCAGGGCGTCACTCAAAATTTAATATCATTATTTTTTAGACTCTGATTTGGAATGCATAGCTATAAAGTAAAATGCTGAGTCACTAACTTTTAACCAGTTAAGGGTTTTTGTAAGGTATATATATACATGCATACAATAAATAAAAGAGGCAGGTTCATTTCAGTAAAATTTATTTATTCCTGATATACAAATTACAAAACAAAATAAAATATACATGTATAAAGCTAAAACGACAGCTTGCATGAGATAGAAAGATATATCATTCAGGGATGATCGTGCTCTCTTCTAAATAATCATGAAAAACCTAAAAATAATCAATAGAAAATGGTTGTTTGATTAGCATTATTTTTTAAATATATGCAATAAAATGGTAAATATAATAGTTTTTCACAGCATAAATACATTTTACATTAACAGAAATTCAAGGTAACAGCACCATTTATTCGAAAAATAAATAAGTGAAAACAGGCTCACAATTCATCCCTAGAAACAAATAATCTTGTATAAATCCACCAGAGCAGGCAATTTCACTCTTCACGACAGTCATAAAAACTGAACTATTCCCCCCCCCCCCCCAAATTTTTTTTTTAACTTCCAAAATTTTTTGAATAGTGCTTCATAAAATTTGTTACTACTTTCGTGTATGCTTCATACTCAATTTACTCCATGATAGGACGAAGGTGATAGAATTATAAAACTGAATTTTCTGATTAAAAAAAAAAAACAAATATAAACACTTTAATTTTCTTTAATATATTATGAAACATTTTTAGATCTTATCATATAGAAGGACAGTTCTACGAGTGACGCAGCCAGCCCCAACCAACCAACCGTAAAACTTCGCGGCACTTATATTTACAGCTAGCTTTTCTATTTTTAAAAGTTCTCTTCTGGATCTTGGAATCCGCTCTAAGGAATTTTTTACAATTAATATATAATTTTAATCGGTGCCAAATTCGATGAGCGGCATAGCCGGTTAAGCTAGGAAAACTCGTTTTTTTTTTAATTTATTTAATCCAGTTCAAAGAGCGAATTCTTTAACCCACATAAGAAAATACGGAAAATGATCTTGTTTGGTAGGCAGGGAGTATGAATACAGTGCTGTAGCCGGGCACGAAAGTGAGAGAATTTTTTAAGGATAAGTAGGCTCTTAACTTTTTTTTGTGGGGGGGGGGGGTCAATTAATCATCAATTTTCATTACAGTATTCCAAATTGTTATAAATATGCTCTGGACAAAATTGATGCAAAGAATTGACCTAATAAATCTAAAGGGAAATGCAGGGCCGATCCCAGAAGAAAATCTTAGGGGGGGGGGGGTGAAGAGAAGTAAATTGCCGACTGAAAAAACAAATTTGCCGATTCAGTTTCCAAGTTGGTCACCTTCCTATATTAGACAGTTTTCCGACGAACAGAACGTACCCATAACATAGAAACAGCATAAATATCTCTGTAAGTTGTACAGAGGGAGCCGCTAACGTTCGACTTTCAGAGGATTCACATTATTTACGCTTTAATGATCAGTCTGGTTTTTACATTAATAAATTGCAGAGGGGAGTACGCAAAAGGCGGAATTTTCTACAAAAGGCTAGATTATTATCACTTTGTCAACAAAACTCCACATTTTTGTTGGGGAGGGATGGTTACATTCCTGACTCTGTCACAAGTAATTAAATTTTCATAAAATATTCATAACTTTTAATTGAGTCATAAAATACTATCTCCGGACTGAAGAAAATATTTGCTTATCCGTATGTGACAAAACTATCCGGCCATAGTTTGCGTTGGCGAAAATGAGTTTGGGGGTACCCTGAATGGAGTCTTTACATTAACTTAAAAGAAGGAAAGGAAGCCATACAGAGAGCACTGTTTATACTTTCAACACTGTCTTATTTGCGTATATACTATTGTATACCTGCCAGTTCTACTGGATTTTTCAGAAGACAACTAGATTTTGATGGTTTCTCCTGGTCTCCTGATTTTACATTAAAATCTCCTGGTTTTCTAACATTTTGAAGCTTTAATAATCGATACATTTATTTCTCCACCAATTCTGAAAAAGATTACCGCTCTCTGGGTCTATTCATTCAATATAGACAAATATACCATGGTATTTTGGTCCAATAATAAAGGTTTGTGCTTATATTTATAACACATTTGTGAGCAATTCTTGAAGTTTTCAGAATTCGATGGCAAATCGTTTAATTTTAACATTTTTTGAGTTCAAAGTCCCAAAATTTTACTACCTTTTTAGTCTTAGATTTTGTAAAATTTCGAACATTTGAGAAAAACTTGTGAATGTAAAGAAACATTGACGTTTTATTCATTTTATGTTAAAAGAATTCTATTTCTGAGCTCTTTTACAAATTCTATTTTTAATATCGCGACCTTATGTGTGATTAAAATTTCAAACATAAGCTGTCATAAAAAGCTTTTCACTTTAAAAACCATAACTGTGTCGTGTTATGTTAAATTTTATTTTTTAAAAAATGATACACAGAATAAATGGCGAAATTTAATGTGTGAAAGAAATTCGAAGATGATTTGTGACTTAGATAAGTAATTATGACTTTAACCCATTTGTGCCTGGATATTTTTGCGACTTTCTTCGATTTTTACTGATAATAGAAATAATAGATAAATTTCTGATGTCAATTTCTTGAACAAGGGATGATTTTTTTAAAAATCATTATGCATAAAAATCAAAATATCAACATCCTACTTGGTCATGTTAAAATATTTTGTAGAGTTGAGGCTCAATACTCATGAATAAAGGCTAGGAAAAATAAATAACGTTTTCGACTAATAGCGAAAATGCCGTCCCAAAAAAGGGACACTAGGCATAAATGGGTTAAGATTATGATACCACATGAATCTACTGGATTTTCTTAGCTAGATGTTGGCTGGAATACTATTGCACGACGAACAGTTAACTGTTCGCTCCCGGCGTTGTTAACGACGCGACGGCAGAGATTCCTCCTTTCTGCGTCCATCGTTGCTTTCCGGCATGAGTCTTAGAATGTTTCTGCTCTGGCCACAGCCTTGCACAAGCGCATGGCTGGGCCATGCCAGGGCATTCAAAGACCCATGCCGGAAAGCAACGATTTATACAGGAGGGAGAAATTTCTGCCATTGTGTCTTAGCAACGACGGTAGTGAACAGGTTAAAGCAAACAAGAAACTAAAATATTGTTTTAACTACTGCTCTTAAAGCCTAATCTATGAGTGTTATTTTGTTAGCCCTGCATAGGTATCAACGCTACGTCCACCCATGCCAATGGATAGAATGCCCTCATAAACCTCAATAATAAATACCAATTTCGTTTTGCTTGAAGTGGATGAACGTTTCTAAAATGTACTCTAAACATTCTCTGCCCATAGGATGCAAAGCATTGGAATTATTTTGTGTGTTCCTGTAAAAGAACTATAAATGGTACCTACATCCTTTTCAATAGGGTGCATGGTACGGTAATTTTCATTATCACATAAAAATTCGATCGATGGATATTTGCGGCAGTTAGAGCACGGGCAGACAAACTGAAAGCATAAACATTTCAAGTTCTTTGGAAAGCGTTAAAAAATAAAGGCTTAAAAAGAATGTGAGGCTTAAAGGGGGAAAAATGGAATAAGGAAAGTAATTCTAGCTCGAAAAGTTAATTTTCCCTGTAATTTAAGAGAAAATGGAAAATTAAGCATACTGATTTCGAAGCTCCTAAGGTCGCGACTCCCCACTATTTGCTATGCCATGTCTTCCTATTTTAACGGGCCTTTGATCTATACTCTTGCATTTTATCTCTTATAACTTACCTATTATTTTTCTAAAATCAAATTAAATTACAAAATTGGGGTTGTTTCTATATGAATGATATGAAAGTAAATTATAATAAAAAGTAGTACAAATATAATCTAATCGGCGATGACTTTTTTCTTGGAGAATGGATTTCACGGAGCTCCAACAGTTTATGGAAATTCTCTTTCCATTATGACAGTTATTTCGCATTCTTCTTTTAGTCATTATCAAAGCAACTACATATCACATTTTGTACACTGCACTTTTTGTCATTTTCTTTTGTTTACAACTACTATATGTTTCATGTTTTTGTGTACAACTGGTTTCAAACTTGTCTTAAATGCACACTGAAGCAAACTTTTACTTCATTTTATTAAATGCTAGAGATTTTTTTAATTTATTTATTTTTACCAAATTGATGTATTAATAATATCTTAAAAGCTAAATATGGTTTTCTTCTAATCAAAGCATGCTAAGATTTAGATTCCAAGGTATGCCAAGGCTCCAAGTATATGTTTGACTTTGGCTCGGTTGCTGTCTAGCTAACCGGAATAGGGGACACACTGTTTTCTACTGTTCAAGTGAATTTCTTTTTCCCATGCATTTCAAAGAAGCAAAGAAAATACATCTATTTCCCAGAAAAGACCACGCTGGATCAAAGGGTGGTGACAGCCTCAGGCCAGTTGCGGCCTTCTTGCGATATTTTTACTTCTTACAGAATGGTATTTCTTAATTTGTCTCTGGGCAATATATAAGACTGGAACATTTTCGTTGTTGTTGTTGTTGCTAATGCCCCCTGGCAACCGCGGGGTGGTGCCAGATCCCCCATATAGGCAGGCGATGGGCGGAAGGGGAGTCTTCCATTTTAATGAGCCCCAGTCGGAGGAAGTCCGACTCAGCTCGGAGTCCCCTAATTTTGAACCATTTCCAGGGTAGGGACCAACCCCCTGAAATCGGCACCCCCAGAGGTATCGTTTAACAACTTGGAGGACATTGGAGCCACGGCGGATTTTACGTGCACCAGCTCCCATTAGCGTACACGCTCCCACAGCAGTCGAGCCGAGAGGAAGTTCACCTTCCCAAGCACTAGCCAAGCTGGATGCTGCTTCACTTGCCGTGTTCTTATTGGAACTGAGTTTAGCGCCCAGACCACTGTGGGACAGAACATTCTCGTTCTCATCCTCAGTATTTCTCCCATAGAGATGTGCACAGAAGATTCTTAATTAGATTACTATGGACATGTGAGATGACTATTTGCCAGTGTTGTAGTCCTAAGAAAAAAAGTGGGGGGACGCTCATTTTTGACGAAATTTTACCTAAACTTATCGAATTCATTAAATGTAATTATTCCTTAAACAACCAATAAAACTAATTTAACCATCATTTTTTTATTAGTTAATTAAAATGAGCTCATTGTTAAATTATTGATTACTTGTTAATAATCTAAACTAAGTCTTTTTGATCAACCGTGTAAGCTACTTGATTTGTTGTTGCGAACATGTATATCGGATTTGTGTGCTTGGCTCGAAGCCGTCTTATAAATCCTCGTCAGAAGAACAGCACAAGGGGGGGGATGCCCTCCATGGTGGTCTTTCTAAGGGGTCCTAACCCGTATTCACGCTAAGTTTAGGAAAGAACCACGAAAAACTCCGAACTGTTACGGACGCGCGATGGGAGCTACTTAATTTTTTCTATTTGCATTTGTCAACAATCCATTGTTGTTGTTGTTATTGTGAACACGTATAGCGGATTTGTGTACTTGGCTCAAAGCCCGCTTATAAATCCTCCTCAGAAAGACCACACAAGGGGGGGTGCCCTCCATGGGGGTCTTTCTAAGAGGTCCTAACCCGCATTCACGCAAAGTTTCGGAGAGAACCACGGAAAACTCCGAACGGTTAGGTCGACGGACGCGCAATGGGACCCGAACCCGGGACCTTCACACTTCGCCCATCTACCATTTACAGTAACATAAATACTGCGCCATGGTGAGGCAACAATCCAATGTCAGTCAAAGTGACAGATTTTCTTTTGGATTAGTACATGACTATTTGCTACCTCGATTTTCGTCACTTTTTCGGCCATTCGGAAAGGCATATTTTACTAAAAGTGCATTCACGAAGATTTCTGTTCTATTATGGATATGTTTTCACTACTGAAGTGTTTAAGAAACCCTTACAATTCCATTTGTAAAGTCTATTCAAACAGTCAAAAGTTTCCTTTTGATTTTTATACTGATATACTTGCTCTCGCGCGAACAAAACGAAAATTTTAATTTCTTCACAGAATTTTTAAAAAGACCTTGTAAATGAGCGTCCCCCCTGAGAATAAAAAGTGGGGGGACGTGTGGGCTGAAATGAAAAAGTAGGGGGACGCCGTCCCCCCGCGTCCCCCTTCGACTACACCACTGCTATTTGCATAGGGAAAAATGCCGAGACAGGTGCTATGGGATGTATGTGGTGTCAATTGCAGAGAGCTGATTTTCCGACTCCTCCTTCTGTGTATCTGGCCACCCAGTGCCGAGCGCTCTTTATACATTCCCACTTCTTTCTTTTGACTGATGCGAATGAGAAAGGAATTTCTCACTCGGTTTTGTACGCATTGGAAGTACTAGGACGTCAAAGGGACAGAAGTTAGGAAAAGTGCCGATTAAAAACTCTTTTGAATACTAAAATAAGAAGTTTGGAATAGCAATTTTGCCGACTGCATTTTAAGTGGGGGGGGTGTCTCACTCCCCCACACCCCCCCGTGGGATCGGCCCTGGGGAAATGACTCGGTGCTCAATATCAATCTATGATTTAATACACACATAATAATTCCGTTCATTCTTCCCTTTGAATGTTATTCCTTATGTTTTAAATTAGTCACTCTTTTAATAATATTTGTTTCCTTTTGCTTTTCATTCTCAACTATCCCAGATGTCACGTAGATCCGTGACAAGATTTGTACAAGTTAACTGATATCGTAAACCAGTTTGGTCCTGGATAGCTAGTACGATTCGCTTCCGCTTTCTGAACAAATGACTTGAGTTCTATCCCTGCCGTTGCACTTTTGCGAGATGAGCTTTGTGGTACTGTCGTTTTTGTTTTATTTCATTTTAAAAAATAATAACATTATTATATACTTTACTTATTTTTTTCTGTAATTTATTTTGCAATAATTAATAATTAAAAATAGTTAAGACTTTGAATTAAAAAATAATTAAGTATTTTTTGGTAAAACTCCTTCCTAACTTTTTAAGTATTTTGTTCCTCTACTATTTTGAAGCTATTTCTAATTAACTTAAGTCTTTATTTTTCTAATATTATTAACTCTATTTGAAAAATTCAATATGTAATTAATATTTCAATGATTTTTTTTTTCTCTTCAGAAAGCTCACACAATTAATAAATAATAATTATTATTTAGTATTCAAAGGAAACTAAATCTTAGTTTTTACATACTAACTAGTTTTAATAATAATTCTTTTACTCTTCATGTATATATAAAATTTATTGAAATTATTGAATTATAATTTTAAGACCAATTTTTTTCCAAATCTTAGGTTTTCTCACTTTTCTTTTGTATTCCTTTAAATACCAGATTTAAAATTTTGTTCAATACTTTTCAGATAGAAATTTGATTAATTAATCTAAATTTATACATGCACTATATTTTGTATTAGACATTTAAAGGTCGGAGATGGCATCTAAAACAAGATGTTGTGCCCACCCCAGCCGAGTTGATAAGATACTGAAGATGGTAGATAACTGAAGTATAAAGGTCCAGGGTTCTGGTCTACCGGATGGCTGATATCTAAAAATTCAGAGTTTTGGATGGTTTTTCTCACGATGTAACGTAAATACGCTTCAGAAGCACTAAGAAAGTCAACCGTGCAAGACCCCCCCCCTTACATAAGCAATACGAAATATACCTCATGTGGGTTTACCATTACACAATACAATACAACCTTTTCAAGAAACAGTTATATGCTTTTAGTGTATGTTAGAAGAAAAAACTGAAATTAAATAATATAATGATATAATTTTTTATAATAACATAATGTATTTCTTAAATTTATAAAACACACAAAAAGCAGATATCAATATTCTATTAATTACTTATTGGTGAAAGACAGCTTGCAGTACGTAAATTTATCAAAAATGTGGCTGCATTTTAAATCTATCATAATAGCTCAATTAACTTAGTATTTTAAAGCCTCTAATTTATGGGAATCATTAAAACAAAGTATTTTTTTTTAAATCATTCTGAATAAGTATAATATGTGCTAACTAAGAAAGTACCTTAAATAAATACAATAGAATTTTTCAAATTCCAAATCGATGGGACTTTACCGATTCTGCATAACACAAAATTCCAGATCATAAAAATCCTGTAGCATTATTTAAAAAAAAAAATCGTTATAATCGGAGAAATTGCTCATTAGAAAGATGCTATCCTTTTAAACATTTTTAATTAAATCTAAAACATTTTCATTCAAATATGGATTTATTGCTTTTTTAAGGTCTAATTTTGTCTTGATAATTCAAATTCCGTAAATTAGCAGTCCAAATTTAAGAAATTCTTCTGTATCTAAAAATAACAAAGGGGGATATATTTAAAAGAAAAACGGGAAACAGATAAAGGTTTAAACACACATGCGCGAAATCAATAATAGCCGTTGGAGGAAGCATACAATTATAAAAGAGATAACAAAGCTAGTGGAAACGGAATTCTGCTTTAACGTTACGACATTTGAGTCAGTAAAGAATTAGGGACAGCAAAGGCACAAGTGGTGTGGAAACGGAGATTTATACGCCCGGGTTATGTCAGACTATGGAAAGTCTTCCTCACTTTTTAAATGAAACAGCAAGACATGACAGTGATGAAATTCAGAAATACCATTGGTGGCTTTGTAAGTTTTTCAAAATACACAAAAATTATAAAACAGAAAAATCTGATGTGTCCAACACATGACTTCCTTGCACGTCTATTAAATCAAAAATGTTTTCTACGCACTTCCTCTAAACTTATTTGTTTGAAAGAGATAAAATATCAATAATAGTAAGGTTTAGCGATTTCTAGCCAAATATTTCGATATCGCCAAGTTGAGTTCAATTTGAAAGATTTCTTTCTGACACTTCATTTGGCGATATTTCACCAAAAGCCGACAAACTTGAGATAGTTTGCGAGATTTTGGGGATAGCCAAAGTACTCATTGACCACAGACTTTCAATGAATTGAATGCATCCATACACCTTAATGTATTGAAAGTCATTTGGCTCACCCTGTAAATAAATTCCCAGTCAATTGCTGTCAAAAAAGATATTGAAAACAGTTAGATATTATAATATAGCTCTAAATACAAAAGTTCAAAATTCTACAGGTTAAAGTTTTAGAGTTATACAAAATACGAAATAATTTTTGGCGGTATTTCGGCGAAACTCGTCAATGTCGACGACATTTTAAGCATGGACCAACAATGACAGATTATCGCCAAATTAGGCGATATTTCGGCAAAACTCGCCAAGAACGATGGCAAATGGCGATACTTTGGGCATGGACCAAATGACTGACTATCGCCAAATTTGGCGACATTTCGGCAAAACTCGCCAAGGTCGAGGACAGACGGCGAGATTTTGGGCATGTACCAAACAATGACTGTCTACAATTGTATTATATTGAAGATGTCCATAGACATTAAAGCACTGAAATTCTTTTCGGTGGTCCTGTAAATAAACTCTCCAGTAGACTGGAACCAAAAATCGAGATGCACAACCAGATGTTACAACAATCTTATATATGAAATTTCATAATATTTTTTGGGCTTTGAGTGTTAAATATGCACACACGTACACCAAAAGTCGTCAAGCTTCGCGACTTTTGGCATAGTTCTTGAGGGAGGCACGTGACCGTGGTCGGACTATTACCTAACTTATGTGGTAGGACGGTATTGTGCTTGAAATGGATGAATGCCCCTAAAATTGCATTGACCGTAATGTATTGGAAATCTTTTGAGTGTTCCTGTAGCAGAACTGTAAATGATAAAGACACTTTTTTTAATGGAGAAATTCATTTTCTAACTCGTTACAGCATATATCACTTCTGAGTCGTTTGAAATAGCCCAATACCTCTAAAAAACGCTTTGATGAATTTCGGCCCATAGAGCGTAATGTATTTCGAATCTTTTAGGCGGTTCTGTAGATAAACTACACAAAATATAGTGCATGTATAAATTTAGATTAATTAATCAAATTTCTATCTGAAAAGTAGTGAACAAAATTTTAAATCTGGTATTTAAAGGAATACAAAATAAAAGTGAGAAGAACCTAAGATTTGGAAAAAATATTGGTTTTAAAATTATAATTCAATAAATTTTATATATACATGAAGAGTAAAAGAATTATAATTAAAACTAGTTAGTATGTAAAACTACTATTTATTTTCCTTTGAATACTAAATAATTATTATTAATTATGAGAGCTTTCTGAAGAGAAAAAAAATTCATTGAAATATTAATTACATATTGAATTTTCCAAATAGAATTAATAATATTAGAAAAATAAAGACTTAATTTAATTAGAAATAGCTATCAAAATACTAGGGAAACGAAATACTTAAAGAAAAAGTTAGGAAGGAGTTTTACCAAAAAATACTTAATTATTTTTTTAATTCAAAGTCTTAACTAGTTATTAATTATAGCAAAATAAATTACAGAAAAAATAAGTAAAGTGTATAATAATCTGTTATTATTTTTTAAAATGAAATAAAACAAAAACGACAGTATCACAAAGCTTATCTCGCAAAAGTGCGACATCGGGTACAGAACCTAAATTTTCTGGTCAGAAAGGGGAAGTGCATTGTACCAGCTGTCTACGACCAAACTGGTTTAGAATATAAGGTAACTTGTACAAATCTTGTCACGGATCTACAGCACTGTATTCCTACTCCCTCCCTTGTTTAACACCTTTGAAACAAGATCATTTTCCATATTTTCTTACGCGGGCTAAATAGTTCCCTCTTTGAACTGGTTTAAATAAAAGAAAGCAAGTTTTCCTAGCTGGCGCACCTTCGATATACCCCCTACCTTGATTTTTGGCGCCAAGGCCGTTTTCGACGGCGCCAAAAACGAAAGAGAAGTGGCCAAAAATGCCGTTTTCGACGGCGCGAAGAATAAAAAAAATGGCCGTGAAACCACTTCCGAAAGCGGAAAAACTACAGTAGAAGACCTAAAATCCACACTGTCTGTTCAATGTAAACAATGAAATCTGCCCTGTCAGCTGCAAGTTCAGAAAACTAGACTATAACCACAAAGTAAAACTAAATAAGCTATTCCCACTTGAAAAAGATAATTCAAGATTTTGTGAGCTCTGGTGGTAACATTGATATCCTTCAAATGACTGACAGTGACATAATTAACACTCAATTATGGTTACATGACACAAACTCTGGCACAGTAACAAGTGAGGATGATCAAAAAGTTGACAAAATAACATTTAATGAAGGTTAGGCTCTGAGAAAGAAATATCTCAGATTTGTAGAGCAGCAAACTGTGTTACAGAACAGGAAATAATGATTTAAAAAAAAAAAAAAACTATAATTAGAACATCTCAAAGTCCTAAACTACTATTAAATATACATGTTTAAATAAGTTGTACTATAGTTTCATAATTTTGTATATTGTATTATCCCTCTGTATTTTTATATCATGATTCTGATTATAAGTAACATGTGATCTTTATTGTTTTTTTTTTCTGGGTGGGATATAGAATAAATTTCCTAAAATGACCCAAAATCCGCAAAATTCTAAAATCTGCGCAAGGTCTGGAACCAAGCTGTGCGGATTTTGGGTCTTCTACTGTATATGAATTAGAAGATTTCCACAAAAAATTTAGGGTTAAAATGTAAAAATGGCCGCGAAGCAACGTTTTCAGAACCGAAAAAAACTAACCGGCGACGTCACTCATCGAATTTGGCACCGATTAAAATCATATTTTAATTGTAAAAAATTCGTTAAAGCGGATTCCAAGATCCAGAAGAGAACTTTTGAGCCTAGCCTAGTATTTAGAAAGAATTTAAAACCACAATAGCTTCCTAAGGAAGTCTCATCACTGCTCCCAGAGACCGACTGAAATTTTGGGGGTGCACAGGAAAAATTTGAGGGGGTCACATACAGTAGAATCTCACTAAAACGATATCCTCTATAACGATAATTCTCTCTATTACGATATTTTTTCATAGTCCCGGCTGAATTCCCTTTAGATTAATGTAAAACAGTTCTCTGTATTAAGATATCCTTTAAAACGATAATTCTCTCTACAACGATGGTAATAATTATCCCTTACATCACAATAATTCTCTCTACTACGATATCTTTTTTTTCTACGATGCATCAGAAGCTCAACTCATGCACACACATTGAAAGCTACACAAAGAAAGTTGAGGTAAAATGTGGTTGGAACGGGTTGGACCACGCCTCTGCCAAAGAACGTCTTCTAAGTTTCGTTTTGCTGATGTAGCACTATGGTAATGAGAAAGTGCATTTCTCGTAAGGTGGAAGGGCAGTTGGCATTTCCTGGATGACACATCTTTGATTCCCCCTCTTTAAAAAATGGTTAAGGATTCCTTTCACTGGAACTGATAAACGATACATTCTTTTGTCTAAACTTGAGTAAGAATTTTAACCTCCGATAAATCCAATCGAGGTCGATTATTACACGAGGATATTTTAAATTATTTATGAGTTTTGTTTACTTTGAAGTTTGTTTAGTGAAAATCGAAAGCAAATATCTATCGAAGTGAAATTCAACATCATAAAAGATTTTGATAAAGGCATGAAGCAAAATAAATAAGAATAAATTAATGGGTATGTATTTTCAATTCATATCTAATACATTTTAAAAAACGCTTTTGCGGCATTCAGGTATTATTTATTTAGACATTATATATTTGTTATTCAAATATGCTATAAATATTTATAAGCTATATCGCCGCTAGAATCCCTGGCGAAGCGGTAAGGGCATTTAACTAAAATTTGTGAGTGTTGTGAAAATTACTGAAAACTATAAACACGTTTTTCTCCTTTCATTTAATATATATTACTTGCAAGGGTGTGCTGAATGAAAACAGAACACTTTCTGGTGACACCGCAGGGTATGGGATATATGAAGAACAAAAATCAAAAATCTTTTCGTTCCAATATTGATTCTCGCTATAACGATAATTCTCTTTACAACGATATATTATTTTGACCCCCAAAATATCGTTATAGAGGGATTTCGCTGTATCAAATTTTAGAGCAGAAAAGGGAAGTTCCTTAACAACTTCAAACATGTTTATTTTTTTAAAAATTGTCAACACTGTGTGTGTGTAGGGGGTGGGACACATGACCCCCTGTGCCAGGGCCGGCCCAAGGGGGGTGCGAATGTGGGCGATCACCTAAGGCCCCGCTCTTGGGCCATTTTATTGCTATCTCATAAGACATGACAGAGAAGAGGCCCCGCTCTTGCGCTTTGCCTGGGGTCACGCAGGCCCCTCGGGCCGTCTCTGCCTGTGCCCCCCCCACCGATGTGTTAAAGTAATCATGTTGCCGTTTTTACCATTCGCGTTTTTACTATTTGCGTTTTTTTCGCACACTGCAAATAAAATAAGAATTCCTTAAAAATTTTCTAAGTCCCCAAAATTACGCATGTCTAATTAATATATTGCTATTTATTCATTATCTTAACATTAGTCTAATTCATTATGGGGGACACTTAAGTTTTACCAAGTTATTTTAGATGTCCATTTTATGGAGATAAATTTTGAATTCTTACATTTTTCATGTAAGTTCTTTTCTTTTTTAAGGGGGGGGGATTTCCCCCAACTAGAGTGAAGTATTACTGAATTAATAATTACGTAATATTAATCAATAGTCATAATGAACGATTTGTTTTATATCTCGCTAATTACTCATTGTTTTAACATGAATCTATCTAATTAATATCTCGCTAATTACTCATTGTTTACACATTAACGGGTTACCTCTAATGAAGTAAAATAAGAATTCTTTAAAAATTTTCTAAGTCCAAACGATCGAAGTAAATGGAAATAAAAAAAGAATTTTGTTAAAAATAATGTCAAATCGATAAGAACATTTTCAACGATATACATCACATAGCATCAAACATTCACCTGAACTGTTTTTCGCAGCCTAACATTTTTTAATGTGCTTATAATAATATGTCGAATTAAATTCTTTCTCGCAAGCACAAATCTTGGAATATTTCCTTTTCCTGGTAGTGTCATTTTTGTCTGAAGGCATTTTTTCCACGTCTGAAGACATTTTTTCCACCTCGTAGTAATAAACACCAAGGCTTTGAAAAGCATGCAACAATCTTGGATTTGTACGGGGCCATCGTTATTAGCAACCGGGCCTGCTTGTTCGTTGCCACCGGAAGAAATGAGTGAAACATTGAGGCCTAATATTTACATTTGCGCTGTTCGATTGCATGCGATTTGGGATTATAAACGTTAATTTATTTTATAATTAAAAAACAATTTTGTTATAGTTTTGTCATAATGATTTAATGACAAGGTGTTTTAGATGTAGGTAATAATTTTTTGAAGATTGCGCTTTTTTTTTTTTTATGGAAATAAATCAACGAATTCCGTCATAGAATTCGAACTTTAAGTTCTGAATGTAAAGGTAAGTGTACACATATTTATGTGTTATTTATAAATTATTTTAATCTGAAATCGTTTCACTTGGGTAGTTTATTATTCTAGTAAATAAGCGAGCGTTGTAATACTAGTTAGACATTCTTATCTGTTTAAATCTTTCAGTTGAAAATGTCATTTATCATTTATTATAAATGCACTAAATGTGTGATATTGGTTTCAGTGCAGAAGTACTGTAAAATATGTTATTAATTTTTAAACATGTTTATGTAGAAACTTTAATTGAAGTTAATATTTTGTATAAGCGTTCATTATACTCAAAGTTCCAATTAGATAATGGCTATAATAAAAAGTAATTAATTCAGGGATCGTTTTTTTTTTTTTTTTTTTTTTTTTTTTTTTTTTGTAAGCTACAACCCTAATATACAGCAATGCAGGGACGAAAACATTTGTTTTCAATCGCCAGTTAATAATAACTTAAAAAAGGAGGTGTTGGGATATTAGTGGTATTTCCTAGTATGGTTTTCTAAAATTTATTATTTTTCTTTGGAGAAGAAAAAATATATGGAACTAACACTGAAAATTATAAATTATTTTCATTTCCAATGGTAAAATTTTCGATAAATAAACTCATTTGAACTAACCAAAATATAAACAGTTAACAAACGTGTTTGATCGTACACTGTTACGTGATTCTTAATCCTTTTGATATATTTTATCTCCCCTTTAAGTTCGTACTACTATTTATAGGACACCCTTTATTTTAATTCATTCTAAATGTTTCTCGTTAAATTAATTTACATTATTTTTCATGTAAATACCAAGAACATGCAGTGAACAGGTTGTACTTATAATTATAGCAAACATTCTTCTGATACCTACGCCTTACAAAAGATTAAAAATTAAATAGTATATCAGTACTTAAATTTTGTATACGTGAATTGTAAATATCAAATATTTTAAATTCTATTTCAGCTCCTCGTCATATATTTTGTTAATATATTAACCGAACAATATTTAATAAATGAAAATTTAATAACTATTAGTTAAATTTATTTTAAAAGTAATAATGGTTGTAACTGCTTTTAAAATGTGAACTTAAACATTCAGTATAAAGAAATGCATAAAAATGTCTGTATCATTTGTGCATTCGTTTACTTTAATGTATACTAAAAGTCAGCTTAATTTGCTCATGCATATTAAAAATCAAGCTAAAATAATGAATCATGAGAGTGAGCACTACTTTGTTTTTCCTTCAAATTACATGCATCTATTTACTTTAATGTCCACGTGTATCATAGTAAAGAAACTGTCAATGAGTTCGTACTTGAATTAGTAACACAATCACTACTTAAAACTACATTAAATAACGTTTCAAAGCATCGGAAGGCTTAAAAATTGCTTGATGTATACGGGAAGACGCGAGCATCCGTAGGCCTCTTTGGATGACTCATCGAAATACACGCGCAGGCCCGTTACTAATAGCGAAGGCCCCGATTTGTATTGCTTCGAAACGTTATTTTTTAAACGGCTGCTAGCCTAATGCGCATGTAAAAACACAGCCAGACGATGCGGTCTGCTCTCCTGCTACGTACACAGTACGTAACTTAATATACCGTCCCTTTTCTCCAGCTTCTGAAGAACTTTTTCTAAGTTCTCGAGATCGGCAGTGCGCATGCGCTGGCTGGAAAAGAGAGCTTTTACTTTTGCTCCGCTAAGGGCTCGTACTATGAAGCTCTAAGGAGAGTCATCGGGAATGGGCGATCAGGCGGGAAAACGGACCAAGATCCATTTTCACCGGCAGGAGGCACAGCGCACCGCTTCAATAGGGATTTAGCGTTGTTTTGATTGGGAACGAGCTATATTTTTTTAATAAAATAAATTATTTTGATAGAATATGGGTCGAGCGAGTCACTGCTTTGCACCTGGATGTGACAGTGGATATCCAGAAGCCAGAAAAAGAAATGTATCGCTCGGGAAGAAAAATCCAACGTTATTTAAAGCTCCAAACAGCATCAATACAGCATCACCATAATATTTCTTTAATATGGCCCCTTATAAATGTATAACATAAAAAGTAACACTATGTAAATAGAAAACCTTTTGTACATGTTAGTAGTAGTGTAATGCTAATATGAACACTTTAAAATACGGCCCAATAATCAAATTGAAACAGCAGTATAGCACTTTGAAATTGTCCATTTTTAAAAAAATAATAAGTTTTATGAATAAAATTTTTCTGTTTATTAATTTAATTAGGATGGGGGAGGGGATTTTATAATATATAAGAGATACACAAATGAATAGATATTTTTGGCATAAGTCTGCAAAACTTATACAAAAACAAATATTTTCAATTCAAAGTCTGTTTTTTTTTTCCAATACAAAATTTTTCAAAATTAAAGAAATATTAAATTTTTTCTGATATGTGACAGCTTGCAAAACTGATGCAAAAGAGTCAATCACTGAATATGCGTGTATTTATTGAATTAAATTTTTTTTTCCTTTATGCTTTTTTATGAAATTTTTTGTAGTACTGAAAAATGATACTGATACTGAAAAGACATTGATTTTTATGTAATTTTTTGTGGTACTCAGGTCCTTATTATCGCACGGGCAAATCGGGACTTTGCCCAGGGCAGTTTTAAAGAGCATTGCAGTTTTAAAGAGAATTTATTTAAATTATTAATTAATTTATTAAATTATGAAACTGATGTTACATCGTTGTAACTAAGTAATATAGAAACAAAATTATTATATATGCATATTAATTATCATATTTATTTATTCAAATGTTAGTGTATACTTCATGAAATTTCAGCATAAATGAATAAATCCGAATTAGAGAAGCATTAAATCGGAAAGCGCGCGCGCGCGATGTTGTTTTTCGCTACCGTCAATAGATGGCGCAATCAATGGTAGCCGCAGTTTCGTTGGCAATTCTCATACTGCGTATTTGGTTCAAGTTGGATAACAAGTCGATGTTTCTCCTCCCGAGCTTCATGGCTCGTACCAACCGCGAGTAGAAGCGTAATTCCCCTCTTCACTTCAGCGCGAGCCAGGTACAAAAGTATTTTCCTGCGCGGTTGACAGTCGTCGCCTTCCGCGCCGTAACGCGCTAGTTTCCGGATGCAGGAGATTACTGCAGCGATGTCAGACCCCAACAACATCACACAACATCTTTAAAGCCTTTTGAGCATTGCGTTAATTAGTAATCTGTAAAGATACTTTTCACTACTGTTTGCTATTGGTATTTTTACTTTTAAAATAGTAACAAAAATGTTATTTCAGTTAGTTATATAACAGTCATTTTCTTCTTTGAATAGCAGTTGTTTCGCAGATTAAACACATTCTCTACTACATTATTGATGCTGCCGTACTTAAAGCATGAAATTTGCTATAAAAAGTACTTTTAAGATGTCGACTTCATATCAATTATATAAAATTGGCCTTTAATAAGTATAAGTTATGAAGCATGCATCACTTTTCAGAGAGGAAATTCTAAACAATACATTCTAATTTTACTCTTGCTATTGATGAGAAAAACTTATCTTAATTTTTAAGTCAAAAAACAATTTAAAAAACATAATACCTGAAATTCACTTATTTTCTAGAATCCAAAAATCTATGCTCATCACAGGATTAGATTATAAGATCCTCCTCTAGTAATTTTTTGGTAATAACTGTCTTACTTAAGACTTTGTACCATTAAACAAAAATAAACTAAAACTAACACATTTTCTTTTAAATATTAACTTTATGCACGTAAAATAAAATATTTTATAATGTGTGCTTAATTTTGAAATTTCGATATACTAGAAGAATTTTTTCGATAATAAACAAATAATAAGTGCATAAATTTTTTAACAAATTAAACACACAGATTTAAATATACAGATTTTTATTTGAGATATCACGCCAAAGAACAGTGTAATTTCAGTTCAATAAAATTTGAGGTATTGGATTATACAAAGAGCAGTATGGTTTGAGTTAAATAAAAATGATTACGTAAAAGTAGGGTCATTCCACGTCAGATCGAACAGTCCAGGTCACCACACCAACTCGGATTTTTCTCAAATTTTATATAGATGATTTATAGGCTAAGACATCAACAAATCTCAATTTTGAAGGTTCTACGATAATTAATTACCGAGAAATTAATTATGCAAATTTTTAAGTTTTCTGCAAGATGCGCCAACTTTTTTCTCAATTCTTTAAATAACTCCTTACCTGTAAAAGTTACTGAAGTGAAAATTTGTTTCTAGGAGTAACTTTTTACGCTAATTCCAAAAATGTTATCGAAATTTGCGTATCTTCTATAGTTTATGCATGAGCACTGCATTTGCTAAAAAACATCATGAATTTTTTTCGGCATGTCTGATCACAGACACATGTTTTAAATTTTTATATGTTATTAAGATGGAATAATCCTACATCCCAAAAAATTTTCATCTTCGCTTTCTGCTCAGGAGCAGAGAAAAAAAATTGTATGTATGTACCTATATATGAGGATTTTCAAATGCAGCATTTATGCGTAAGATGAGAAAATTCAGAAGCGTTAGTCAATTTTCCTATGTCTTTTAAATTGATATCAGAAGTTTAACTACTAATCCAGGCATTTGCAAAAACTAGAAAATATATCAAAGTGCTTGTATCGGAAAACGTAAAACAAACAAACAACAAAAAATACGTGTTTAAAATTTATTTCTTCGGCATATATGTAAAAAACGGACAGAACTTTCCGGTAGAGCTAATATATATATATATATATATATATATATATATATATACACAACACACATCCAAAACATTATTTTCAGTTGCGAATATACCTGAGTATTGCACCCATATCTGATTTTAATTTAAAATTATATAAGTGATGTACAGACATGTTTCTCTTCTTAAGAAATTGTATACGATAAATAATATGTTGAACTAAGCTTATTAAACAGAAATGGAAATACGACGAAATAAGAAGAATAAAAGCTATTTTACAAACAGAAAAAAACTATTTTATAGCTGACTTGAACATATTAAATGCGACAGTAATTTTTTTAATTCTATCACTGTCAAGAGAATAATGTCGTCCAGTGTTACCTGTCAATGAAGGTGCTGGTGTCACACACAACACATGCTCAAAAGGAACAAAACAACTATCCTCTCTAGAAGGCCAGAATAGCACATTAGTCTTTGTATGTCTCTGCATAAAAGTTATAAGTATGTCTGTTTCAAAAGAATCTTTTTCACTTATGCAGCCATTGAACCAGTTGTCGTCGTATACTGCCGCTACATAAACTCCTGGTTGCAAGTCATCAGTATTTATACTCGTTGCCCGTTTCTTATTCACAGTGAGACTAACTCTGAATCCAGTATTTTCATCATCTGTCGATAATCGATATAGGGTCAACTCACAATTGTTGCTTGGAACAAACCTGTGATGACTGCGAGTTCCAGGCACTGTTTTCGCAGTCCGAAAACGAATTTCCAAGCTTTTGGCATGTTGCTTAACATCAGCATGGGACACAAAAAAAAACTTTATACCATTTATATTAGAATTTGCCCAATTAAATAAATCAAAAGGAGTAAGAATGTGGTTATCCTGTATGGCTTGCAAACTTGCACATGCTGCAAGCCTCTTTACAGTGCCCCCAATCCCATCACATGGACTTTTTCCATGTGAGGTGGCGAAGAAGTTCCATTCAGCCCGGATATTAAAATCGTTCTCATGTAAACATAAATTAACAAAGTTTTTATAGTTTTTATACTGCGCACTTGAACCGTCACTAAAATAATGTATGAGTTTTAAACCTGGCAATACTTCTTTGATATATTGCATAATTACTTTTATAAAATAATGAACTGTAGAGGTAATATGTTCACGTTCATCACTAATGACACACATACTTAAGCATTTCAAACTTGTCTCTATTTCATTTTTGAAATAAAGTACGAAAGGGTGAAGTGTAGCTTGCGTTGTGTCCCAGTGGAAACCTTGAATAGCATCTTGGCAAACAAAAGAATAATTTTCCGAAAAGTCGAGTAAAAGGACTGCTTCTGTTTCAGCTGCAATATTTTCTTTAAGATTTCTTAAATACAATGATTGGGATTTCGTAGTGAAATGATGTATTGTTGCTTGATCTGCTGCTTTACACAACTCTTTCGTAAATTCTTCAACTGTTGATGTCAAATTAACTAGTTTAGATTGTCCATTGTGAACCCACTGTTGATAGGCAATATTGTCATCAGGTTCCACGTCATTTTCATTAAATGTATCCAGAATAAACTGCTCCAAGGCTTCAGACCCAGGACAATTCTCACATCTGTGGAGCATACAATTTCTTGAGTCAACAGAGCATACTATAAAGGAGAGGAGGCTTCTGTACTCCATTTTCGTCGGTAATGCTGCAGACAGTAGCTTCAAGTTTTGATAAGTCTCACAAACACATACCGAATGAACTCCGCGGGCAGTGACAGTAACACACCAAGGTGGTCGTAAAGAAGAAAATTTTGACAAACCGATTTTTAGTTGCGGATACCTTTCTTGGAAAGCCAAATGCAGTTCCTTTAAATTTACAAAAAGTAGTCGCTTTTGCATGTGAATTCTTGTGCCAGTTTCAGAATCTCTTACCGAAACAAATTCTTTCTTTCCAGGACACATTCTGGAAAATTCATCATCTTCGTAAAACTTTCTTACTTTTTCAGCTACCTCATTGGAAATAGATTTTCCTTTTACTTTTTCAGGTTCTGCCAAAATACCATGATCCTTTTTAAGCTTTCTAGCCTTATTGGCCATGTAAGTTGAGACACCAAATTCATAAGCGGTCTTCTGACAGCTCCAACTACTCGGTACAAGAGTTAATAATTTCAAAACCTCTTGTCCAGATGAGATTTTACACTTTTCTTTCAAAAGTTCAATGAGGCAGTCTAAATCTTTACAGTCAGTACACTGCTTTTCGTTTGATTGATCCAGAGTCTCTAGAGGAACATTTAGCTCTGTTGCAAATTTCTTCTGCAATAGTGAACATGCCTCTGCTGATTTTCTTTTTCCATAACTTTGACGTTTTTTTTTATTAATCCCGTGCAACTTGACAGGCGTGCATCCAAGATTTAAGATACTTATATTCAAACTTTCAGTGCCTTCTGATATAAAAAGTTCCTGAGGTGCACTTTCAGTCTCAAGATTCCCAGGTTTTGAAATAGTTTCATTGAAACTTCCAGTGCCTTCTGGTACAGAAAGTTCCTGAGGTGTACTTTCAGTCTCGAGATGCCCAGGTTTTGAAATAGTTTCATTGTAGCATGCTTTAGTTCCTGTTATTCGAGTTCGACACTGGGAACATAACTTTTGCCCTAGTTTAAGATTGCTGTGTTCTTTTGCAAATTCCGATGACACAGATCTCAAACTCTTCTTGATGCGTCTACTATGAGACTGAAATGGATTACAACAGTACCTTTGAAGTTGATCATATGATGAAAGCAACAATTTTTCATGGTGAAAACAAATAGTTGTATTATTATTAAGTTGCTCACTTTGCACGTCAGACCTCAGTGCAATTAGTTCTTTTTGCTCTTCTGTAAAACTATCCCATTTAAATATCCCGTTTGCCGTGAATAACTGGTTACATGACATTTATTCTGCAATATATCACCAAATGTGCAATTTGACAATGTGCCTGACATCGCTATGCTACTTGCTGTGAAATACAAATTTAATACAGTATACAGTAAAACCTATTTTAAATTGCTGTATCCATCCACAAAACTAGCCAAAGCACAATTTTGTTCGCAATCTGTTAAAGGTAAATAAGTACTGTAACTTACAGGAATTCAATTCTTTCAACAAACTTTGTTCCTTCTATTGACTTGAATGTCATACAGAATTCAAAAGATTTATTGGTTGATGGATGATTGCCAAAAACAGCAGGATTAAATTAAAAATAGTTCTAAATTTTAATTTTAGAATTCTTTTTAATTTAACACTGCGTGTAACATGCATTTTTTGTTGTTTGTTTGTTTTGCGTTTTCCAATGCAAGCAATTTTACGTATTTTCTAGTTTTTGCAAATACTTTGAGTAGCAGTTAAATTTCTGATATCAATTTAAAAGACATAGGAAAATTGACTAACGCTTCTGAATTTTCACATCTTACGTATAAATGCTGCATATGAAAATCCTCATATATAGGTACATACATACAATTTTTTTTCTCTGGTCCTGAGCAGAAAGCCAAGATGAAAATTTTTTGGGATGTAGGATTATTCCATCTTAACAACATATAAAAATTTAAAACATGTGTCTGTGATCAGACATGACGAAAAAAATTCATGATGTTTTTTAGCAAATGCAGTGCTCATGCATAAACTATAGAAGATACGCAAATTTCGATAACATTTTTGGAATCAGCGTAAAAAGTTACTCCTAGAAACAAATTTTCACTTCAGTAACTTTTACAGGTAAGGAATTATTTAAGGAATTGAGAAAAAAGTTGGCGCATCTTGCAGAAAACTTAAAAATTTGCATAATTAATTTCTCGGTAATTAATGATCGTAGAACCTCCAAAATTGAGATTTGTTGATGTCTTAGCCTATAAATCCTCTATATAAAATTTGAGGAAAATCTAAGTTGGTGTGGTGAACTTTTTCCAGTTTTTTGTTTGATTTGACGTGGAATGACCCAGTATTTAATTTCTTTTTTTTGATTTTATTTCTCTAGCCATGTGATTTTTAACTTTACAAAAGTTATTCAAAAATATATTCGTGCCTGTCCAGAGTAACTTTTTTAAAATTGGATTTGAAGTGTGCCCATATTCCCAAAATTCATCAAATTGAAATAGATGTTTACTTTTTTCAAATTGATATGCTGTCTTAAAAGCACACTCTTTATGATTTTTGATACTTAAAAACTTCTCTTCTTTCTCATTAAGTGGTTTTGGTGATGCAGTGGCGTGCCAAGGGGGTGGGCGGTCCGCCCCGGGTACCAAGGGAAAGGGTGTGTCGTTTTCGTACATTTGTAAAAAAAAAAAAAAAAAGAAGTGAGTAAAGTTGAGTAAAGCACCATTTATTTTTGCTTTCTCCTTTTCAGTTTTTTCTTTTTTAAGTTTCTACTAAAATATGGATACCTCCACTGATAGGAGTTGTACTTACATAAATCTAAGGTAAATGTGCATTGATACGATACTACGATATGCATACAAACACCTATTCAGGATTTCTGGAGAGACGAAGGGTTCTCGGAAATTCTTTTGTGGGGGATACGTATAGGTATGTACTCTTCCTCTACATACGGATACAGGCTATTGGCCAATACCGGTACCTGATACTATAAGAGTAGAAATCATAAAAAGAGGTAGCAAACCCATACAAAATAAGGATGGCCATTTATTTCCGTAGTAAGACTTGGAGCGAACCAAGAACCTGTGAACCAAGTTATCTGGTCTTGGTTCTATAAAGATTTACCTAGTGCCGAAAGCATTCTTAGAGCGTGGATGGTATACTCTCCATTAATAGGGAGTTTGTTTTATTTCTGCTGCAGGCTGTTTGCTACTGATGAAAAAGAACATGGAGCAGTGGCGGCTCGTGATGAAAAAAATAGGTGAAGAGCTTGATACCAATGTATTATGAAAAACACTTATGTAGCCATTAAGCATGGTAATTAGGCGATGGCACAGCCTTTCTGCGGAAAGTAATTTTTAATCTTTCAGCTATCCTATAAAATGTCGACCGGCCAGTGGCCTACCGCATAGCATTTTCGCCAATCCCAACCGCCCGGGCGAGTACCGCGTGTTCATTTTTCTGTTTTAAAATTCAGCTTTTAAAATGCCCTTAAAATAAAAAGTTTTCCTAAAGTAACGATTGACAATAAGAAAACAATAAAAATACATGGTCTTTGAAATAAACATTTTCAATAATGAATATAAACAAATATACTGGTATTTTTCTACTTACATGTACTACATTTTTTTTTAAATTCGGTTGATTTAAATAAATTTGTAAGTATCAGGTATTTTTTGAATGTTTTAAAACTAAAAGTAACTGCTCTGTAATAATAATCTCTGTAAAAATTTTCATTAACTAAAATTATGTTACATTAAAATGAGCGTTGTAAAATATTCATTGAAGATAATAGATTATGACTATAATAAACTAACTACATTTTCACCGAACAGATGGCGCCAGCACCGTCCTTAAAGCTCTGTGCGGTTTCCGGTCTCTCGATCTCGCTGAGCATGCGCAGACGCGGTATTCGCCCGGGCGGTTGGGATCGGCGAAAATGCTACCGCATAGCGCTTTGAAGACGGAAGGTGCCTGGTTCAAAACCAGGTCACGTCCGCCGACCTAATCGTTTGGAGTTTTCAGGGGTTTCCTCCGAAACTTAGCGTAAATACGGGTTAGGACCCCGTAGAAAGACCCCTCCCCCCCACGAAGGGCATCCCACTCATAGGCCTAGATCCCTTATGCAGATAATTTTCCTTAATCCCACAACAACAACAAGCTTTTAAATGTCTTTGGAAATGATGTGCACCCCCCTCTCTCCATAATGTTCAAAGATCGTGTTATATTTAATTTGTCTCAGAATCTGTCTTTGCTCCATACAGAATGCTTATTACTAAAGAGTAAGCAAGGCCAATAAAATAACTTTTGTAAAATATAGGAGAACTGTACAGTCATTTGTAACTCGTAAACCAGCTATTTGAAATGAACAGTGTAAGATTTACTACTCTTCTTGAGGTATTTCTTCGCCTAATGCCAGGGGCGAGGCCTTTAGTCCGCGCACGATCGTGATTCTACCAGGCCTGCTTGTGCACTCCGAAAGAGGCCTACGGACGTTGCCTGATTGGTTAGATTCGGCCGTTAGATGACGTATCTAAGTGCTGGAACCAATAAGTGAGCATCTTTAGGCCTCTTTGGATGAGTCATCGTAGGGCACAATCAGGCCCGGTAGAATCACGATGGCCCCAGCACGATGCGCAGATGACCAAGTTATCTGCGCATCGCTGTAGCAGGTTTCTGAAAAATAGGAAGAGTTTTGAACTTGAATTCAGCGTATTTAGAAACCTAATTTTGTAAAATTTTCGCAATAGAATAATCTTTTTTTGCAAAGGAGCGGCTTATAAGGTAATTTTATTATTTTCTTGTTTGGTTTCGCAGAGAAACTTTCGTTTATACAAGATTCTTACTGCTGCCATCTTTTGGTCATAAAGGAAATCGTCCCGACCCGAAAAGAGATGCGCTGATAAAGCCGGATTCATACTGGCCGTACCGCACCGCTAAGACGGCCATAGCCCACTCACGGTGGCCTGGAAGCGCGAAAGTCACGTGATCATCGGAACCGAACTTTTTCGAATCAGTCAGTTCAATTGTGTTGACTTGTGCTTGCACATATGAAACGTGCAAGCTATGTGCACGTTTTATTCAAATTGTTTAAATATTTCGCTTGCATTTTACGGAATATTGAAAAAATATGTGTGCTGTGATGTGTTATATACTTATATAACGAATTATGCTTAGTATGAGTATGGATTTTTTGTGATTAATAGGGATAATTGTTCTAAGGATAACTTCTCAAAAACCAGGTAAGCTGCACTTAGATTTTTGTTATTGTTTATATACGTATTGATTTAGTGAGCACATTTTATGTTTAAAAATTCCACTATTTTGGAGGATTTTAATGACTATGTAGAAATACATTATTAACTTTTTTGCAGTAACTGGCAGTTGGCAGTAAACAAATCGTTTTGTTTAAAATGGGTCTTCACTGCAATGTGTATGGATGCAAATCAAATTACGATAAGCAGGAGTCGGTCAATATATTTTCTTTACCTAAATCTGATAATTTAAGGGCAGAATGGTTGAGAAGAATTCCAAATGATTTAAGCAAATTAAAGCATCCTGTAATTTGTATAAAACATTTTGACGAATACCAAATTATAAGGAAAGATCGTGTCGTGTATAAAGGTGAATTTAAGGAATATGAGAGGAAAATCCCGAAACTTGCTGAAAATACTGTACCGTGTATTTTCCCAAATGCGCCAGCCTATTTAAGTACAAATAAACCCAAAACACATCGAATAGCTGATGTTGAAGAAGAACAATTTTTGCAGGCTATTCAAGAAAGTCTTCTTGAGCAAAAAAAAATATGTTCAACGTAATCAGTTAAAATGTTTGCAAGATGTAAAAGATCATCTGCAAAATTTAATTCCAAAATTAAAACATAAATTGTTTTGTATAGAAGATAATTTAAATAAAAAAATTTGCTTTTATGAAGCTCCTAATGTATGTCCAGTTATTCTAGGTTGTATTGTTATAAATAATGAGTTAAATTTTGAGGTATATATCAATAATCAAAAATTGAATAATATTACTTTTTCTAAGCTTTCTGTAATTAATAATGTTCATATACTAGAAGCTTTAATTGAAGCTGTTGATAAATTTCTAATAAGCCCATCACAAACTACTGTTTTAGAATCTAATTCATCTGTAAAAATCTATTAGTGATTCTGATAGTTCTGATGTTTTTTTTTTTTTTTTTTTTTGCTTTCATTAGTCAACAGTTAGAGTTGAGTAAAATGACAAAAAATAACAGACGTTATAGTAATTATACATTATTTTAGCTTGTACATTATATGTACAGTCATCATCAGCATATAATGCTATACTAAAATGTGGCTATTTATTTTTGCCTAGCATTCGTGTTCTGTGCAATTTTATGAGTAGTTATTCTTTATCGAAACTAAACTTAAAAGGTAGCATTGGTTATTTAGAAAGAAATAAACAGTTTCTTGAAAATCATGAACTTACTATAAATATTTTGTTGGACGAAATATATGTTCAACCTATGTTCAATTTTAAGGGTGACGGTTCTATTTATGGAAGTTCTGAGAATAATCCTTCTATTGCTGCTAAAACTGCTCGGGTTTTCATGATAACTTCTGTTTTTTCATCTTATAAAGATGTTGTGAAAATTGTCCCAGTTAATAAATTGACAGCTGTAGATTTAAATAATATGATTTTGCAGGTTTTAAAGGCATTGGAAGATATTGGTTTTCAGGTTATTTCATTGATATCAGATAATAATGCTGTTAATAGATGTGCATTTGAGTTAATGGCACCAAATAAAACTTTATAGCCTTATATTACTCATCCTTTTGATGGAGCAAGACTTCTCTTCTTTCTTTTTGATATGGTCCATATGTTGAAATCTATTCGCAATAATTGGTTCAATAAGAAGCTCATAATGTTTCCTAATTTTACTGACCATACTGTTTTAAAAAGAGTTAATTATAAAGATTTAGAATCCATGTGTGACATTGAAAAAATCTTCTACCCTAAAATATGGTCATTTACTTTCAGCTAAAGCTTTGCATCCATCTAGTATCCAAAAGCAAAATGTTAAATTAGCTCTTCAAATTTTGAATGAGAAAAACATTGTTGCGCTTAAATGTATATCGAGCATTCACGCTGTTTTATTAAACTTTAAATTAGCTTTCTTAAAGTAAGATTTTACGCTTTTATTTATTTTGTTATTTTTTAAAGCCAATATTTTGCACATGTGTGCCATTCATTGGCCGGGCCACACTGCTATTATGTATAAAAATATATGTATGTATGTATATATGTTAATAACGTATTGTTTTAAAATTGAATTTATTTATATTTAATGTACATGCATAAAATGGGCTACAAAGAGTCGGATGGCTCCGATGAAACCCCTGCCCTTTGAGCAGTTAATACAGCATTTGAAAATTAATGAGACACCCAGAATATGCTGGGGGACCCATAACCATTGCATGCACCTGCTTAAATCTTTCATCTTTTTATACTATTAAATTGGTTCATTGCCTGAATTCTTAGACTTCGTATGAATTCTTTGATTTTAAAAGTTGACTTCAAATGATATTTGTATAATTGTTTCCTAAATAAGAATAATTTTATTTTTACAATTATCATTTAATTTTTTAAAAAATCTACTAAAATCTTAAAAGAACGAAAAAAATGGAATTTTTAAATTTAATTGGTATAAACTGTTTTCCTTGAAAGTGTTTAAATCGATTTTTGACAAAAAATTATTTAATAAGAATGAATGCAAACTTCTATGAGCTTTCTATTTATAAACACTTTCTCCCCCCCCCGAAAAAATTCGCCAAAATTCTCATCATTTTGTCAATATAAATGTATATTATGTATTGTATTTTTCTCAATATAAATATGTAATAGTAGATTAAATTACAAATGTAAACAAATATAAATATTTAAATCTATCCATGTAACAAAAATGGACCGGCTCACAAAACCGGCTCATATTACCATGCTTTTTAATATTCTTCTAACTCCCTGCCTCTTTCAATTATTTTCCAGTGTTTTATTACAATGTTATTTGAAAAAGGACCGCTGTGTTTTGTTTTAGTGCGATAATGAATGCTTAGATCGTATTCGCACATTATGCTTCAAAAGGCATGCCATTCAGATGGCTTCCGATCGGTTCCGATGATCACATGACCTGTTAGTTTCGATTTCGCTTCCGGGCCATTGTGAGTGGGCTATGTAAGACGGCGCAATGACGTCACGTGGCGGAGCAACACGGCGCCCGCACGGCGAGCGCCGAGGGTTTGCGCATTATCTGGCGAGAACAGATATTCCGCAGCGACCGCAAAGCTACAGCCAATTACAGAAGAGCTTTTACAGCTACAGCCAATTACAGAAGAGCATTGGTGTATTTACTTGCGGCACCGCAAGCTCGCCGCGCGGACAGCCAACGGTCCAAAACGGTGAAACAGTAAAGGTGGATTCATACCTGCCGCGCCGCACCGCAACCATGCCGTACTGTTTCGCCGTTTTGGACCGTTGGCTGTCCGCGCGGCGAGCTTGCGGTGCCGCAAGTAAATACACCAATGCTCTTCTGTAATTGGCTGTAGCTGTAAAAGCTCTTCTGTAATTGGCTGTAACTTTGCGGTCGCTGCGGAATATCTGTTCTCGCCAGATATTGCGCAAACCCTCGGCGCTCGCCGCGCGGGGGCCGTGTTGCTCCGCCACGTGGCGTCTTAGCGGTGCGGGCCGGCCAGTATGAATCCGGCTTAAGACATGGTTGCGGTGCGGCGCGTCAGATATGAATCCACCTTAACAGAGCATCTCGTCCGATGACACGTGCAGTTCCTTGGCCAATCAAATAAAAGAAAATTTCGGGAGGAATATACGGTGAAAAGTGAGCCAGGTCATCTCGAAAAAGATTCAACCTCTAAAAGGATTCAACTCTAAAAAGATTCAACCAGCGTTTTAACACCACTAGGCGACTGTAATGATTGATTGTACACATGGAGGTACAGATAAGGAGAACAAACGCCATGCTATCAAAGTAGCCCAGCTTCAATGGAGGATATCGCCTCCTTGGGTTCGAGGCTATAAAAGTCACGTGACGGTGGAAAACAAACAACTATTTCTCCATAGGTTTATGTGCTGGACTTCTAGTAATAAGCGTAAAATTAAAAAGAGAATAATCATGTCTCTGTATTGTGCTGCCTATGGATGTTTCAATACCTCTCTGAAACCTGTACATGACTACCAAAAGATATCTTTTCGCAGATTCCCATTAAAAAATGCTGACATATTAAAACTTATACTTAGACGAGGCTATTTCAGTCACGTGTCGATGGAAAACACGCACTTCAGCCAATCAGCTTACAGGTATACACATCAACACAGTCGAAAGGTCACATGTTGGTGGAAAAATGACGTCACACCCATAAACCTCATTGAAGATGGGCGTAGGATGGATTGAGCAGGAGATTATTTTATGCTGCCATCTAGCGGCAATTGCTGAAAACAATGTAAAGAAAGCTCATTCCACGAATTAGAAGTCAAGGTTTTCATGTTATTAATTATTTATTCATATTTATAAATTGAAAAACATAATAACGCTTTTTAAAATAAATAATACAAGCTATGTATGCATATTTAAATAGTTTTTGTGGTAATCCTCAAGGTTCTTGTAACTATTTAAACTGCATTTTTAAGATTAATAAATATTTTTTTTTTTAGTACTTCATTACACCTAACCACCGAAGTTTTTTGTGACACTAGGAGAAGTTGATAGTTTTATTTAATTATTTTTATAATTTCACTATTCCTGTTATATAATTTAAAGAGGTTAAAAAAAGGAAAAGTTTTGTTTTCTTATATTTTATGGTAATAGCACAAGTAACAAAAATACAATGCTGTTAATTTGTTTGTGGCTTGGGTACTTTGAAAACATTTTTCCAATATTAATTTTAAAAATAATGAACTTTATTTCCCACAAAATGTTTAAGAATTATACATTTTATTTTATTTACTATTATTATTTTTGTGAATGTATATGCTCCAGAAAGAGCAATGTAAGAATTGCTTGCCTTTAATATTTTAAAGTAAGCTCTAATTAAATTTAGAAAGATATATTTTGAATATGATTTTTCATTAAATAAATGTTTAATAAAGAAAACATTCATAAGAATTTCGAATAAATTAAATACATTTTAATTCCCATAAGCGATGCTGCCATCTAGTGGCCATTACATAAACAAATAGTAACTTTATTTTAGTGAATTCAATAATTTTTTGGACAAATTGAATGTTATATAAACTGATGAACCAAGACTGATACTGAAACAGAATAAAGAAAACATAGCTGAATTAGTCTAGTACAACTGTTGTACTGCTTACACATAAGTGCCACAGGAAGCCATTGAAATTATGCACATGCTGTAATTTTTGTATTAAATATGGTGTATCATTTCCTGAGTTAAATAAAAGTCATAAAAATTACCAGTTTTTAATAGCTTGTTCAGTGTTTTGGTTCTAAAGAGAACTATGAATAAGGAGTATTATATCGATAAAAAGAGATAAAACTACGATTTCCTAAATTAATACATAGTGCAACAATGAAGCTTTCAGAAAAAAATTCTTAATTTTGTTGGCATGCTTAAGTTGGGTTTTATTAATTCCACATATTTTATTAAGTTATTCCAATAAATATAATTAAATTTTAAGAGTTCTGAATAAATGTACTGAATAATAATGACTTGTATATGAAAAATATTACATTGTTAGAATACATTTCTCTAATCTAGTTTTTGGTCTTAATTTTAATCGCAATGATCAGATTCCGATCTCAGTGTTAAAAGGAATAAGGAATTTCTTAATATCGTTAACGTTTGGCAGAAAGTGTTTTTGTAAAATGACGTGTTTAATTTTATTCTAGTTTTAAGATCAGTTGTCAGATTGAGTGATTTATTTCATTTTAATTTTGCGTAAAAAAAATGTACAATACTTTACACAGAAAATGCAGTTTTCGACAAATAGCATGTAAATATGATTTTATATAAAGTAAAAACATAATTATTATGCAACAAAAAACACAATTATGATACAACTTCAATTTAAACAATAGAAAAAGTGTAAACAAAGGAAAACAAGGCTTACGTTGTGTCATATTATTTCAGCTGTATTGTAGCAACACTATTTTATGTCCGGATGTTTGGCAACACACTAGTACTGTTGACATTTCAGCATGCATGGTAGTCACTAGAATGTTATTAATAAATGTTATATGGAATTAATAAAATGTCAGAAACGGATATTCAGGGGTATAAGACCATCCTCGAGATGCAGTCAGAAACCTCAAGAACAAATTCTCAATTCAAACAAACAAAACAAACAAACACTAGAATGTATGGTCTCTTTATAGTTAATTAAAGCTTAATTTCAACTCCCTTAAGCTATTTATGTCACTTATATTACAATTTAATTAACTATAAACAGTTTGTTTACGCTAACTCAATAATTTCACATTATGGAACAACTGTTGAAACCTGAACGGTACGATGTCGATCCCACGTGCACACAAGCGGAAGCCAAATGGAGTCATTGGAAGAGGACTTTTGAAAACATTATTGAAGGAATATCTAAAATTACGGAATCACAAAAACTCTCGTTGTTGTGTAATTATGTGAGTTCAAATGTGTACCAATTCATAAACGACTGCACTACGTACGCACAAGCGACGTCACTGCTGGACTCGCTCTACATTAAAAAACGTAACGTCATATTCGCCAGACATTGCTTGTCGTCTCGAAGCCAGCAAACGGCCGAAAGTGTTGCAGAGTTTCTACAAATTTTAAACCAACTTACACCACGTAAAGATTATGGCTTTGCGGACGTGAAAGCTGAAGACTACCGCAAGGAGTACATTCGAGATGCTTTTATACGCGTTTAAGGTGCTCTCGAATCTGTCAACGGCTTCTCGAAAACACGTCGATGTTCCTGGATCAGGCTTTTGAGCAGGCCAGAGCCCTTGAACTGGCTGAATTGCATGCAGCCTCTTACATGGGGAATTCAAGTGCGACACCATCGGCTGCAGCAGTAGTTGACGGGAATTGCGAGGAGATCTCGAATACCGTAGCCGCTTCCATGACGAGGCCACGAAAGTGTTTCTTCTGTGGTAATGAGGCGCATTCAAGAAATGTTTACCCGGCGAAGAGAAGCCACTTGCAGAAAATGCAGCAAAAGAGGACACTACCAGCGGGTATGCAAATCCACAAATGTCAGGAATTCATCTAATATGGCTGCTTCGTCTAACATACTATCAGCCATTTCAGGATCCACTCACTGTCTCCAGAAGTCCATTACAAAAGTGTTAGTAAACGATATACAACTTCATGCTTTAATTGACACTGGTAGCTCTCTAAGTTTCCTCAATGAAAAGCATTTAGGTAAATTTAAAGCCAAAGTGAAACCATATTTGGGCAAAATATATATGGCCAATGCTTCCATGGTTACTGGAACTGAGGGCTGTTGTAAAGTTAACCTAAAAATTGAAAACTTTATTTATAATAATGTTGATCTAATTATTATAAAGTATCTCTTCTGTGATGTCTTGATAGGCCATGACATTTTAATGAGGCATTCATCAGTAGAAATTGGTTTTGAGGGTAACTGTTCTTTAGCTGTAGCACAGGTACCTCCTGATTCGCTATTTGCTAATTTAAACCCTGATTGCAAGCCTGTAGTGACTAAATCAAGGCGTCACACAGATGAAAACAATAATTTCATGGCCCAGGAGACTCAGAGGATTCTTCAAGATGGAGTTATTGAACCGAGTAATTCTCTGGAGATCCCAAGCGTTCGTGATTAGGGGAGAAAGCCACAAACCACGAATGGTTGTTGATTATTCACAGACTATTAACAAATATACTTTGCTAGATGCTTACCCATTGCCTAAAATCGATGAGATAATATTAAAAATCTCTAAAAACAAAGTCTTTAGTAAAATTGACTTACAAAGTGCCTACCACCAAATCCCTATTCTAGATAGTGAAAAGCACTTTACAGCCTTTGAGGCTTGTGGAAAATTGTATCATTTCTTGAGAGTCCCATTTGGTGTTACCAATGGGGTGGCTTGTGTTCAAAGAGTGATCGATAAAATCATCGAAGAGGAAGAACTTGAGCGTACCTATCCATACATTGATGATGTTACAGTTTGTGGACGAGATCAGAAAGAACACGATAAAAACTTAAAAAGGTTCTTAGAGGTTGCTAAGAAATTTAATTTGACCTGAAATGAAGATAAGTGCACTTACTCGACAAATTCTATTTGATTGCTGGGGTATATAGTTCAAGATGGGACTATCAAGCCAGATCCAGAACGATTAAAACCTTTAATCGAGTTACCAGTCCCTAGATACACTGCAGCTTTACAGCGCGCTTTGGGTATGTTCGCCCATTACTGTCGGTGGATCCCCTGTTTCTCAGAAAAACTACGCCCATTATTAGGAAAGAAGCAGTTTCCACTCACCAGAGATGCTGTTTTGGCTTTTGACTCCTTGAAAGAAGATGTAGCAAATGCTGCCTTGGCAACTATTGAAGACAGTATTCCATTTAGAGTGGAAACAGATTCTTCTGACTTCGCTATTGGAGCCACTTTGAGCCAAGCAGGCCGCCCTGTTGCCTTCTTTTCAAAAACTTTGAATTCATCTGAGGCAAAGCATTCTTCTCCTGAAAAAGAAGCCTATGCCATTGTGGAATCCCTTCGTCACTGGAGACACTTTTTGATGGGAAAGCATTTTGAGGTATTCCCGGACCAGCAAACAGTCTCATTTGTATTCAATCAGCGACACAGTAGCAAAATAAAAAATGAAAAGTTGGTACGTTGGCGATTAGAATTGGCTAGTTTTAAATTTGATATTTTATAGCCCAGGTAAACAAAACATCACTGATGATACACTATCCCGCATAGCTGGGGCACTAACCCCAGAGGTTAACTTAACCCATTTGTGCCTGGATATTTTTGCGACTTTCTTCAATTTTTACTGATAACAGAAATAATAGATAAATTTCTGATGACAACTTCTTGAGCAAGGGATGACTTCTTTTAAAATCATTATGCATAAAAATCGAAATATCACCATCCTACTTGGTCATGTTAAAATATTTTGTAGAGTTGAGGCTCAATACTCATGAATAAAGCCTAGGAAAAATAAATAATGTTTTCGACTAATAGCGAAAATGCCGTCCCAAAAAAGGGACACTAGGCATAAATGGGTTAAAGGACCTTCACAATTCTCTCTGCCATCCAGGAGTAACAAGAATGCATCACTGGATTCGTTCCAAAAATGAGCGGATGTTCTCCCATCCTCGGAGATCTCACAATGGATACTCCATCCCTACATGGCTTACCCAGCCAGGGCCAGTACTTATGAGAAACCAGGTGCGTGTCAGTAAGTATGAACCACTTGTTCAAGAAGTAGAGCTTATTGAAGCTAAACCCGAATATGCTCATGTAAAGCTTGCTGATGGTAGAGAGACAACTGTTTCCATTAGGCATTTAGCTCCAAAAGGTGAATCTATGAATTTTGTTGACAGTAATGTGGAGCCTGAAAATCATACTGTGCAAACTACAAAGAAATCCACAGAGTTGCGATCTGAATTGTCCCCAGCAGACTCTAATAATTCTCGCAGCATTCCTAAAGAGACTGTAGACCCTAAAAGCTCTCCTACTGTCTCTACTGAAAGTGTAAAAGTCAACTTTAATTGTTCCTCCCCTCGTCCTATCCGGTCTAGGCAACCACCTGCTTACTTGAAGGACTATGTTACTACCAACTAAAGTCATTATGTTGAAAACAGAAGATGTGGTGAATGCCATATTATTTCAGCTGTATTGTGGCAACACTATTTTATGTCCTGCCGTTTGGCAACACACTAGTACTGTTGACATTAGCATGCATGTGGTCACTAGAATGTATGGTCTCTTTATAGTTAATTAAAGCTTAATTTCAATTCCCTTAAGCTATTTATGTCATTTATATTACACGTTGGGAGCTTTGAAAAACTAGGATTCTTTAATCCAAGTTCAGCATATTTCTTTCTTTGGCTCGCATAACCGGAAGTGCACCCGGGAGCAAAGCATGCACTACGGGCCATCTCGAATTAAAAAAATAATTAATTCACCTATTTAAAAATGAAAACCCAACTTCTGTAGCAGCGATCCTACACTAAAGGGACAGGGGGTGGATCAACAACGCCATCTGTCGACTGCATCGGCGTTAGGTACGTTTTCAGGGAAGGAATCCCATTGGCGTTGGAGGCCCTTTCCAATAGAGCATTTCGACGGGCCGCTCCTCTCTGCGATAGGTCGCCGTCTTGCGTGACAGCTTGGGGTTCTCGTAATGTATTTCAATGGGAAAAACCCGATTTTCAACATTCAAAAAAAGTATTAAATTTAATTTTTTGGATGACTGTAATGGACTGAATTTGTTAATCAGACCTTCCACTTTTGTGTCCCAGGTGGCGTTTAATATTTTAAAAAGCTTAACATATAATATTTTAATGATATTTCAAGCGACTTTTTCCGCTGGTACTGCGTTCGGAAAGAGAACATTATGTACGGGAATGAACACAACGTTTGTTTTAAGATTCGGCAGGTTATTCGGATTACTGTTTGTTTACAAATATCATTGTTGTGCATGCGAAATTTTCATACGTTGTGAGATTTATGCAAGAATAAAGTTTTGTTTTTGAATTATAATTCATCGGATATTCTGTATGCCCTAGAAAACAAGAAATTCCATTAATATTTATATTAAAGAAGTGTTTATTTAAATTCCTATTAAGATATATTCAGATTGTTTTTTTTTCTTTTATAAAAAAATAAATGTACTGCTTGTTATTATTTATCATAGTGTTCTTTTAAATATGTAAATGCCTATAAAATAGGACCAGTTATCCCGTTAATAAAAAAGTGTAACATATGCATCGCATAACATATTTGTACATGTAATTAATCTAATACGTATGAATAGGAATTTTAAAAAAATAATCCAATAAATCAACTAAATTAAAGACGTAGACAAATTAATGTAATCTTTACTTAGTTGCATAATTATTTAAATTGACTGTAAACATGAGTGCAAAATGTAAATTTATAATTCCATAAAGCTTCTGCCTTTTTATGATAAGATGGAAAACATTTATGTTTCGCAATGTTAGCTCATAAAACTGTACTAAACAATTCTACAATTACATTTTTGAGTTTTGTTTCAAGTTAGAATCAGAACAGAAATCAAAAGCTGGAACTCTGACCCTGTATTTCTTTTTTCTGGGTGAATTTTTACATATTAGGCAAAACCCAGCAAGCAGACAAGACAAATCATATTCGCTTCACCTTGACCAGATTTGAGAGTCCTGAGACCACCAGAATTTGGGTGTTTTCTGTATAATGTTTATATTTCTTCCTGCTCATTTCCGACTATTTAATTTTATATCACTGTTCTGTGAAATAATTATTATACGGGAAAATCTTTAAATTATCGTTATTTTAATTAAATGTGCTACCAACCCCATATTGCAGGGATTTGCAGTTCGCTACTGAGTATTAACATAAGAATATTAAGGCTCCGGCACCTTTTTTTGCTAGAAATTGCCGTAGCCCTGGAGCAATTAAATGTTTTCACATTGAAAAATTTCTTTCATTAATTTCCAAAAAGTTACACTTTTTGCATATAACCCGCATACAAAAATATCCCCCATCGGTAAAATGTGCTCCATATTCTGATGAGGTGATGCACAAAATTTGAGAATTATATCCTGAAAAGTGTCAAAGGTATGAAGATAATGAGTACTGACTTAAACCAATTTTCAGTAGCTCTTGAAAGGGAAAAAATCACAATCACATTTTAAGGGTCATACAGATATTATGAAAGAATATTTTGCAATCAAATTCAAGTATAGACCCCAGTCACCTTTGTTTATAGATATCCCTTAAGACGTTATATGATGAAAGGCTATTTGTACATCACCTCATTTGTGCATGGGGTACATTTTATTTTCTAGAAATTTTTTTGTAAGGTAGTTCTAAGACATTTTAAAAAGTGTAACTCTGTGAAAATTAACAAGAGGAATTTTCTCTTAACATAGTCTTTCTTTTTTAACCTTATTTTAAACATTTATTCAATTCACACTGCCTAATTATCTTTAATAGATAAAGAATTAAAGCATGTTATCACTTTCTAAGGGCACTGTACGTGTGTGTGTCTATACAATTTATAAACACTAATATTTTTACTTCCTTGTATGACGTACAAAGAAATAATGTGATCGCAAAAAGAATTCGGTATCCAGATTTTGACTACCTCTAAATTTACTGAGTTTTTGCTTGACATCTCATTGTACGCATGTATGTATGTTCATATAAATTCATGTACAAGCATTCTGACTGACAGCTAGACCATTTTGATCAGTGTTTCCTGGCGCCTGTACGTACGTGTGTATGTAGGTAACTCACATATCTTAAAAACTACGAGTCGTACAATGTTGAAATTTTATATTTAGGATTGTTGTAACATCTACATCCATACATTATGCTTTATGGGCAGAAATTCATTAAAGTGTAATGATTTTCTAGTGTAATAAAGATACCATTTTCGAAATTCATTAAAGTGTAATGAATTTGAAATAACTTAATTTAGAGATATTAAGTTATTTCAAATGAATCAAAAGTGATATATGTTGTTAAGGATTACAAAATGAATCTTGCCATCGAAAATGGTATCTTTATCATTTACAGTTCTACAGGAGCACTCCAACAAATTACAGCCAATGGCAGTTTTAGAAACGTTCATTCATTTCAAGCAGAATAACATCTTACCATATGGTTGGATAATGGTCCGGTGACGTTCAGCCACCTCCCTCAAAAACTGCATTAAAAGTCACCAAACTTGGCAAATTTTGGTGTATATATGTATATATTTAATTTGCATATCTCAAGAACTATTAGTCGTAGATTGCTGAGATTTTATATATAAGATTGTTGTAACATCTAGTTGTACACCTAGATTTTTTATTCCAATCTACTGGAGAGTTTATTTACAGGACCACCCAAAAGAATTTTGGTACTTGCATGTATCCTTGCAGTCTGCCAAGACGAGCGATTTTTCGCTTTGACAAATCCAGGTTGCATGAAATCATGATGGTTCCGAATACAATTGGCCAGGGGCGTAGCCAAGGGGGGGGGTTATGGGGGTCATAACCCCCCCCCCATGGGGAATTTTTTGCCATACAAAATGTATATTCTTCACTACATTATCACACACGCGTATACATATATATGAGTTTTAGTAGTCGTAAACCCCTCCCCCCCCCATCAAAAATTTCGGGCTACAGTTTGCCAGCACATTTTCCGAAAAAAATAATTTGGCACGAATGTCTATCAGGATAATATGCAACTACCAGAATTCCAATACATTAATGTCTATAGACATCTTCAAATAGTGACGTAGCCAGAAATTTTTCATGGGAGGGGTTACTATTGTAACTCGCATATATGTATACATGTGTGTGGTGAGGGAGTGAAGAATATACATTTTGTATTGCAAATATTTCAGGGTGTGTGTGTTGTGATCCCTTATTCCCCCCCCCCTCCCCTGGCTACGCCACTGTCTTCAATATATTATGTCTGTAGTCGTTCATTGTTTGGTCCATGCACAGAATCTCGCTATTTTTCATCCACTGTGTTGAGTTTTGCCAAAATATCGATAATTTAACACCAAAAATAATTATGCATTTTGCATGACTCTAAAACTTTTAGCCGTAGAATGTTGAAATTTTGTATTTAGAGCTATTGTAACATCTAACTGTGCTTTTGATTGCTGTGGAGAGTAATTTATTTACAGGGTCACCCAAAAGACTTAAAATATATTAAGGGTCTATAGATACCTTCATTTCATTAAAACATGGGCGTAACTTGGGCTTCGAAACTGGGGGGGGGGCAAAAGTCATTTTAAATGAAGTCCATATATGCGTGTCCGCTTACACACACACACACACACACACATACACACACACACACACACACACACACACACACACACACACACACACATATATATATATATACATATACATATATATATATATGTGTGTGTGTGTGTAAACTCGGCTGTTCGAGCCTCGTCAGGGGGAGATCCCCTGAACCCCCCCTAATTTTTTAGTTTCATTATTGCCATATTAAAACGATATTCGTTGACTATGTCATTTTATCGCTCCTCTTTCGTGTATTTCTTCTGGTAACCCTATGTTGAAATATTTATAATTGTAACCTATTTATAGAAGAATACATGTGATGCATATTCTACAGCTTATGAAATATTGTAACAACAGATTAAAGCTGTTGTGAACTAATAGTATTTAAATTTATGTAAACTTATGTCGCATAATTTTATGTCGCATTTTTGGGACACATTTTCAATAAAGGAGGTGAGAGATAGAATGACATAGTCATTAATAATTATATTTTTAGACTGCCCCATATAAAAATTAATTAATAAAAAAATTATAAAGTTCAGTGTTTCAAACCTAAACAAAAAGGTCGGGATCCATTGTGAAATTTCTTACTTTCAGTCATTAACTGCAGAAAATCTCTATATATAGACTAATTTCCCCCGAAAAACTGGAAACTCGAATTCGTTTTCTCCCTTCTGATAGTCAGTAAATCTGATCTATCCAGGGATCGCTCTGAAGTCTGATAAAAGTGGGTCACAAAGGCCCATTATCTTAAGAAATATTGGTTTTTGCATATACAAAACTCACTATGTGTTTTTCTTTTTCTTTTTTTTTTTCACCATAGTCAACAAAATTTGGATAAATTACTCAAAAATCTGAGTAAACGTAAACCCTGCTATCAAGTGAATCTATAAGTGTATGATCGTATAAAGCCATTTAAGCCCATTAGAAAAAGATATATTTGTCCTTTTTTTTTCTTTGTATAACTTCTCAAGGATGATAAAAGTTGTAAAATCCAATGGCGAGGTGGGTTTTTGATTTTTTTTTTGTAGTTGTTTCTGGCTTTAAAATGAAACTTCTCATTATTTGGGTAGACAATTACGATTAAAGTGTGTTTACAATTAGTAATTATTCCTCAGCAATATGAGAAGAAAATCCACACTTCAAGGAAAAGTTTTGATCGTAAAATTCTAGATACATAATAAAAATAATAAAAGATTGGAACAGGCCCGGACTGGCTCCTTTGGAGTCCCTCGGCTAGAGATTGAAAAAGGTCCCCCTACTGAGGAATTTAGAGGGAATAGAATATTACATGTAGTATTTGGAAATCAGTCTTATGTGCCTCAAAACCACATTGAACTATTTTAGAGCTTTGGGGGTTCCTGACTCTACGGGGGCTCCTTCAAGGTTCCTGTGTTCCCTCGGGGTTCCTGGGGTACTGCGCTGCGCCTCTAAGCCAAGACGCAGGATCACTGGGAAATAAGTAATAAAATTACTGCGATATCAAATTACTCTAACTATAAAGTAGTATATGCATTTTGGGGGCCTCTGCGGGGGTCCTCGGCGATCGCCGACTAGCCGACCTGGCCAGTCTGAGCCTGCATTGGAAAACTAAGAGAATCATTGAGCACCCCTCCTGATTTTGTTATTAATTATAAAGTATTAGTCTTCTTGATTGATTGCAAATACAGTGTAAATAGCTGCCGTCTCTGAAAGAAAAAGAAATTTGAAGATGTAGCATTATTACTGGGGCTCCCATGCCCACAATATCGTATAATTTTAACTTTTTTAAAGAGTATACTTACCAAAATGCATACTGAAAAGTTTCATTTTTATTTTTTTTAATAATTACATAACACATATAAAAAATCAAATTCTTTAATCCAATATAAAAACAGCTAAAAAATGTAGCTATTCGAGTTTTATTTTAGAAATGAAAGATGAAAAGAAAAAAAGATAATAAACAAAATTTTAATTATTATTTCCAAAAAGTAGTGAAGAGCTCGTGAGGTAATGGCGTAAAAGCAAAAACTTGATATTTAACAACAACAATATATATATTTTTAATTACTGTTCTTGTATTATTTTTCTTAGGGGGACAATTTACCCTTTCTGCAATTTTTATTTATTTAAAAAAAATAATAAAAGCACAAATGATGAACTGGATTCATTTAAATGTTCAACTACAAGTACATTTTGAAAAATATATTTCTTTAAACTGCACATTTTAGTAAAATTTTTAAGAAAAGTTAAAAAATTGATTTCTTAAAATCCCTACTACTTTTATAAAAATAAAAATTTTTGTCCATTTAAAAACAAAAAAGATTTTCAAACATATATTACAAAAGACTGTGCATGGATTTTTAGATATATCTAATATTACGTCTAATAAAGCACTTCTACTGATAAATCTTGCGTAAAATATTAAAAAATAGCATACCTTTATACGATTGCTGAAATTTAAAAAAAAAGAAAAAGAAAAGAAAAGAAAAGCGGAAGGCTAATTCCATGCACATATGTATCAGATGTACAGTAAAGAATACGTACAAAAAAATTAAATCTTTATCTCACATAAAAATTAAATCTTTATCTCTACTTATTATAAAAGAAGGTGTCTGTCTGTGTGTGCGTGTGTCTGTCGGCAGCGTTACGGACAAACGGCTACACCTAGAAACACCAAATTTGGTACTCGGGAAGATGTAAATATGTAGTTGTGCACCTCGAAGCGATTTTTTCAAAATTCGACCTAAAATTTTTTTTACTTTATGTTTTATGCGATTTTTGGCATTTTTTCTCACCTAATTCGTAATAACGGCGGAAATTACGCTCGCAGCAAAACGGCATTTGTGTCATCGGATAGAGGATGAAATTTTCTTTTAAAAACAGTTTGTTCTGAATACGTAACATGATTTACCGATTTTTAGGAATTTTTTTACTAAGCATCTGCTTCGCGATTGTTTTTCGTAAAATAATTTTAAAACTGTCGCATCTTGAATTCTATCCGTCATAACTTTTAGATATTTTGACAAATCGTGAAACATTCTTTTCTCCCTCTTTTAAAATAAAAACAAAAAAATTATGTAAATTAGATGATTTTTTACGAATTTTAATGCAGCCTAATGTTTAGAATTTAATAGCATCAACGCGATCTTACGCCATTCATTACATTGCGATCACGGCACGAGAATTTATGTTCGGTTGTTGCCACAGAAAGGATTAGAAAAAAGGATTTTTTCAACCAATCGAGTTTTTGAATGGGATATCAGAATTTCAATTCGCAAGTGAGGATCTATGACGTCAAATGCTTTAAGATACGTAACAATTACTCCATAATTTTAACTCATTTATTCCAGCTCTATTTTCAACAGAGACGTTATTTTGATTAAAATTTACTGTAGAAATAAACTAAGAAATTCACGATTATTATTATTAAAAGTGGTATTTTAATCCGGTGCTTATTTAAAAATTGAAATGTTTTCACGGCGCTGAAAATGTTCATTTTAAAAGTTACAAAGTTCGCTTCAAAGCGCGATATATTAAATTTTTTCTATTTACTATTTTTATTTTTGGCATTTAATTTAGCGCAGGCGTTGCCTAACATACGCATGCAGGTTGCGAGTATAATTTTATTTTAACGTTGAATTACGTTCCTCCATAAAGGTTACATAACGCAAAGTTTTAATGATACCGTTTGAAAACAATTATGCGAAATATCGAAATTAACTCCCTCAATCTACTGGGGTATCCTTTACGGCAGTCAAACAGTGACGTCATAAATAAAAAAAATGTGTGAAATTTGTAAACTCTGCAACTCTAACGCCCTGTCACAGTTAAAGTGGGAATAAGTAGCCCCTCGAGATTACACAGTTTGATGTTTTTTCAGGAGACAGGACTATGGAGGATATAAAAGATATCGCTATATTAGATACATGGATAGTTAAAATCGCACCCCTTGGATATTTTCTCCCCACAGTAAGATGAAATGGTTTGCGGCGCTAAATACGCCCATCTTATAAAACTATGTATAAATTAAATATATATGGAGAGTTTCCTTAATGGCAACCATTATGTGAAGTGATTCTTATTTATGCTAATGCGTAAATTGCAAAGAATCACTACAGAATCAAAAGATCCCATTGAGGCCAAATAATCTAAGCTGTTTCTTTAAAGGGAGCCTTGAAGAGGGAGAAGCGAATATAGATAGTATTAATGTACGTAATAGGTAGTATTATTAGATTTGTAAAGATAATATGAATAAATCGCAATGTACCACGTTAATAAATATTTCATGAAATTAAAAGTGTCCTCTTTCAACGGTTGTCTTACAACCAACTAAACGAAAAGTAATTCTAATTTGCGTTAATATATCCCGCAGTAATTTCAACAAAGGAGATTACTTGAACTTTTTTAAAAATGAAATTCTGTTTTGTCACATGCAGATATGATTTTAGTAGTAAAATATTCCCTTCTTCCCGTATGAAGAGCGGGTGCGCAGCTATTTTAAAAACATCTCTTGAAAATAGCATAAATGAATTCAGAAGACCTCAAAACGTGTCAATACACCAAAATCTCGAAGTCGAATTTTTTCATGATTACAATACTTTCCTTATATGGTACATCTTCGGAAAGAGATAAATGGTGCTCCATTTCATGTAGTGTCTTAGGTATTTAATGCTACAACTTGAGCCTAAAAAACAGTATGATGTAGAAATAAGACCAGGTGCGTAGCCAGGAAATTTTTTCGGGGAGGGATATGAGCCTGGAAATTTTTTCGAGGAGTATATGAAATTATATATGCATAAATAGATGGAATTTCATCACTAATCCAAAAATTTCGGGGGGGATATATCCCGATATCCCCCCCTCTGGCTACGCCCCTGAATAAGACATTTTGAAAGCCAGGAGTTCTCTGCAAACCATTAAGCTTTCCACTTTTTTGATAGTGAATGACACTGACGTAGTTTTTTGAGTCATTATACTGCAATGATCAGGTTAGTACTCATGACACAAACTTTACATTAAGAGTCAAATAATTTTGCTCTTTTTTTTTTATTTCCACATCACGAATAATTTCGAATTACACATGTAAGGAAAATTTTCGTTTCCTACCGTGCGAAGAATGGGCACGCAGCTAGTCTCACATAAAAAAAAAATATATATATATACAAGGAGAAGAAGAAAGAAAAAGAAAAAAGAAACCGTAGCATTTTTAAAACACGGAATTGAAGAAAATATGAACATGGAGAGAAATCTATCTAAAGAGTTTGTTTGCCTAGGAAATTACGCTGAATGTATCAACAAAAGTTGCAACATCTCGTGATATTATTGACGTATGATAAAAAATGAAATGCCAAAATTTTCATAATTTAACAGACTTTCATTTAATGTTTAAAAAAGAAAGTTGATTTTCTTAAAAACCAAATTTTGGGTAAACTGTCCCGCTAATAAATTTTCGTTTAAACTAAAGTTAAACGTCTGCCTCGAATTGTTGCGTCTGAGTTAAACTCGTCAATAATTGCGTCTTTATTTATCTCTCTGTCTCGTTCTATGTACAGCAATGCCAAATGACTCAGTCTATCTTGTCCTGTTGTTAAACGCAAATACGTTTTCAACCTTCGTAAGGATGAAAAGCTCCTTTCACATGAAGCTGTATTTGTAGGTATGGTTAGGAATATTTTGTACAAGATATACAAATTTTCAAAGCCAGATTTAACATCTTTATTTCTCATAAAATTTAGTCTGTTTTCGACAGTATCTTTAGGGTTTCCACTTAAAAACATTCTGTTAAAAATTTTTACCTCACATGTTAAGTCATCTTTATGCATGCCGTATGTCCTACTAATTAAACTTAAGTTGTTGTCGGTTGGATTTTTGTTTGTAATCACATCTGATAACGCCCCTAAAATAGCTAAATCATTTTCGTTGAATTTAGATTGGATTTCGAAACTAATGATGTCTAAAACAGAAAAGTAAATATTAATTTTATAATGTTGTTTAATATCAAAATGTTTAGGCTGCTTTTCGCCACCTCCTAACTTTATCGGAATTTTTCTTCTTCTGGGAAGATGTGGTTCTTTGAGATTTAATTCTGATGTAAGTTTTTCGCACTCATCCCATACTAAGTTAAAATTTTCTTCACTACGTAAGTTTATTATGCCTAATCTTGTTGCGAAAACCTTTTCATTCGCTGTGGAATAGTTTATCTCAGGAGAATGGAGAAATTATATTTCGAAAAAAAGAAAGATAAATTTAATTTTCGATAATTGGAGAAATTTAATTTTCGAAATTTATTAATTGTATTTCGAAAGAATATTAATTCGGATCAATATTTTTTCCAAAAACTTTATACAGAAAATGAAATCGAAACTTTCTATGCAGTTCAGTAATCCGATAGCTTCAGGACCAGACTGAGGATCAGTTTCTACGATTTCAGTAAGTGTGTCTAGAATTTCTTTAAAATTTTCAGCAACTGAACGTAAAGCTTCTGCACGACAACTCCATCGAGTATCCGATAATGATTTTAATGTTCTGGGCACATTTTTTTTTATCTCCGTGAGCTACTGATATAACTCGTTCAAAAACTGAGTTCCGTTTCGTTGAGGCACCGATGAAGTTGTGTAATGCACTCAGAATTCCAAAGGTATTTCTGACATGAGAATTTTGATTGCTTATGTCTACGACACACAAATTTAATATGTGTGCGTAGCAATGAACGTACAGTGCTCTTGGATTTTCCGCACGAATTCTACTTTGCACACGATTATAGGAGCCACGCATAGCTGCAGCCCCGTCGTAGCATTGGGCATATATGTCTTCAATTTTTAGGCCTAACAATTTCAGTTCTACTTTTATTAAATTCACATTTTTAATCAAGTTTAATCTGTGAATGATGCATTAGTTTTTGTAAAACCGTGATCAGAAAGTTCTCTGTTAACTTGCATACTTCTTCTAAAGTGATTACAGTAGACACCGTTTATAACGTACTCTCACGGGACCTAAAAAATTAGTACTTTATAGCCGAAGTACGTTATAAGCAGTACTGCTGGTAAGATTCAATATTACACAAAAAAAGAAAGTGGGCTTATAATTTCATTGTAATATGTGTTTTAAACAGGTCTGATATTTTAAAATTTAAATTAAACCGAGAAAATTCTTTATTACTAACAGTTTTTATTGAGATAATTAATCTGTAATTTTCTTTTATTTTAAATGGGCAGATGCTACTTTAAAAATACCGTTTTGGATATCCATAATAGACTTCTGTAGAGTCTCTACATCATCACTGCGGCATTAAAAAAATCGTGATAAGGTTTTAGCAGCATTTAATGCGTCGGGTATGCTTGGTATAGGCTCCTCTGTTTCTTCTTCACTATCATTATAGATAGGGCTTTTCGGGAGGAATTTACATGGATGAATGACAAATAAAACACAGGGTCTTGTTCTTAGCCCTACCTAACAGGCGAAAAAGATAAAAGATCGTTCCCTTCTGTTAGGTTGAGCCTGTAGGTAATGTGCAGAAATTTGTATACAGCCCCAATGCAGATAAAAAGCCTTTATTAAGAAAGTGCGATTCCAGAAAAATCTGCAGGTGTTAAAAACCGTTCATTAGTGACCACCTGAAGGTCGACTAAAAACATGCGGTATTCTCAAAAGAATTTAGCACAAAAGTTGCGTCAGGAGTTTAATAAAAGCAAGTCTCAAAAATATACGGAATTGAACAGAATAAGGGATAATGTTGGAAGGAATGGAATTCATGCACGTGCAAAAGTCATTGATATCATAGAAAAGTGTTCTTCAGCTAAATGTCAGGACAGGAAATTTATTAATAATTTTAAGCGTTGCGCTCGGAAGAGTTAAAAGAAATCTTGGTGAAAGTCGAACATATAAATTTCATCTTTTGGCGTTCTTTGAAAAGAGTGGGAAAAACGAATGTTCGCTAGCTAGAAATCATTTTTGTGTATCGCGGGACGCCTTGCAGTTTTACAAAGAGAGCAACCGCGACAGAAGAGGTAACCATTGAATGCCTGACCTTTGTGGTCAGGACGTAGCGGTCAATTTGCGGGAAGCTTTTAATGTTGGTCGGTGAGAATTCGTAGGCAAAGCTTCAGAAAAGGAAAAAATATAATAAACATCAAGGGGAGAAAAATTGAAAATAAAATTTAAGAAAAACATGGAGGTGTTGACGATAAGGCTGTAGAAATCCAATGAGAAAGTGTGAGATTTGAGGAATGACCAATGGCAAGTTAGAGAGAGGTAAATTTCGGGCAAAAGAGTTAATAACTGGTCGGTTTAGGAGAATTAGGAGCCACAGAGTGGCTAAACTAATTATTTACGAGTTTAGGGGGGAAATGGGGGACGAAGATTTGAGCAAAACTGGACTGCACAGCCAGAGAAGGCAGAGTTTATTAGATTTTATTAGATTTTATTAGATTTTCAGAGATTTTTTTTAGATTTCCCAGAGTTTCTTAAGAATTTTCAGAATTTTACATATGTGATCATCATTAGTGGATATTTATATAAATAAGTGTGTTTAGGAAATAAAACTAAAAATGATCATCACTGCTCTGCACCGGATTACAGGTAAATTCCAATTGCCATCCTTTCCATATTGAGTGACTTATTTTTAATAATTAATAATATTGTTTATGATTGCTAAAGTAGTTAGAATGTGTTTTGGTAAACAATAATAATTTAATTGTTCTAAATTAAGCCATTTTCGAGATCAGTTTAAATATTTTTTTGTAAATGTAAATAAGATTTTTATATTTAATAAATGTTTGTTATAGTTAATATATATATATATATATATATATATATATGTATATGTATTAATAATATTTTTCTTATTTCTTTATTTATGTTCAAAAAATGTCAGATTTTATTGTCTATCAACAACTATCTTTTAAACATCTAAACCTACCTCATACTTTCTTTCATTAATGTTACATTAATTATTTCATGAGTATTTTGTTAATATTTTATTCATATATCATATTTAGTTTACTTTAGTGCATTTTATTATTTTTGTGTGTATAGCATTTTAATCTAAAACCATTTTATAATTTTGCGTTAACATTTTAGAATTATTCCTTTATTGATAATGTGCTAAAATTGTATTCTATTGCATACATATGTGGTAATATTTAGTAGTCAGTGTAATAACATATTTATTTAATGGATGGATTTAATTAATGGAGGATTTAATTAATGATTTCAATTCTCACCCATTTACCTTTATCTCGATACTTTGTTTTGTTTTGTTTTGTTGATTAACCCTCTGAGCGTCTTGGAAATGGACAAATAATGTAAAGTTATTTTTACTGTAAAATTTTCATGCAGCATAAAAATTATTTAAAAAGTAAAATTTTGATAGGAAGATTTGTAATTATTAAAAAGTTAACTCCTAAACTACCTATAAGCTTTAATGTCGAAATATATTTTATGATGCCTTGGTGTTATAAATAATTTAAATTACAGATGCATTGCAGTGAAAACTGGAATGAAGTGGACGGGATTTTACGTCTCAGCCGCTTGGAGGGTTAAGTTACTACCCTTGGTAATTAGTTTCTCTCTCAATATGGCACAACTTAATGCCGAAATTTCACAATCCACTTCCCTCATTTCTAAGTTAGCGGGATTTCAAGCTATTATCCCGCAGTTTGACAATTTGTCGGCGGTGACACCAAAATACTTTCTTGATAACTTTGATAAGATTACTACCCTCGCTCAATGTACGAATGAGGAAAAATTATTAATTCTTAAGAGTCGAATTCGGGGTGATGCACCTTCACACATTATTAATTCACCGGATTTCGCAGACGAGCACAATTATGACACATTTAAAACAAAATTTCTTGCATTTTTCGATAACAAACCTAGCTTAGCCACAAGGCAAAAACAATACTCAAATTGTAAAATGAATGAGGGAGAGAGTGCAAAAATCTATGCGACACGCGTAGCAACTACTACACAAAATTTTTTCGGGGAAATCGATTTGACTAACCAAGATACTAAGGCACTATTTGAGCATACAAAATTGTCCAAATTTCTAGAAGGCTTATTGAAAGTATAAAAAAGACACACTTCTTAAAGACCCTCAAAATTTCTCGGATGCGGTTAAATTTGTAGAATTATTACAGGCCAATGAGGAATTTTTTCCCAGTGCCTCTTCATCTAATACTTATACCACAATTAATAATGTACAGAAAGAAATTTCCAATTCCGATTTGCGGGCGCTATTAGAACTACATGCTCAAAAGACTGATGAAACTGTAGCCGCTTTATCTCAAAAACTGGATGACTTAACTGTTACAGCCAGAACAAACAGGCCTTCCAATAGTGATAGGTCATACAATAACAATTGGTCTGACAGATCCAGACAGAGAGAAAGATCTTTCCGTCATAACCAGGGGTCTTTCGTAAATAGACAGAATAGGCAGTCTCCTTTTAGAGGGAATTCTCAAAATAATAAAAACTACCCCTTCTGTGAAATTTGTTCCAAAAGAAACCACTTCACAAAGGATTCTTATTATGGAGACAGTAGGAATAGAAGTCGGGTATTCACCAGGCAAAATTTAGATAGACCCTCTCACGAAAATCGCCCAAATAATAATGCATCTCCTCGCAAAGTACGTTTCCAGGACAGACGAGATACACATTATTTTCCCCGGAGTTCTTTAAACTAAAAAGGGGGATACATTCTCAGTCGAATGATTTATTGGCCCACGCATGTATTCCCCCCTCTACGGAACATTACACAGGGCCGCAGGCATCAAGGTTTCATGTTGTAAATACCCAGGTATATTCTAGCCGCGCTGACACCTTAAACTATTATTTGCCGGTCATTGACATCAAAATTGCGGGTTCTTCAGTGACAGCTTTGTTAGACACCGGAGCTTCTGTAAGCCTGTTAGAGAAATCTATTTTTGACAGAATTAAACACGACAGGTCAATCAAAGAAAATACGGTTGACGTTAATATTAACTCTATTTCGGGAGATTCTTTGCAGATAGTGGGTTCCTTTACAATGCCAATCACTATCGGTACGAAAAGGCTCAGACATAATCTTTTTATTACACAGAATGCACTCACAACACAGTACCAGGCAATCCTCGGGTATGATTTTTTTAAAACAACACAATGTAAACATGGATTTTTTAAATGACACTCTAAAATTAGGAAATTTTACAATTAAAGTGCGAGATGCAAATTCTATCTCATCAAATACACTGCTGGCCATCGTAAATGCAACACCCTGAAGGAAGCATGCAAATAATATGAAATTTACAACATGCATTAGCTGAGGTGAGATATGCAAATGATTAGAATTTCAGCGCAGACGCACATCAAGCGCGCCTGTGGCGCCACCTCAAAGCGCTATTTAAGGCTTGGAGATTTCGACGGTTTCAAGTACAGCAATTGTGTTTTTCTTGCTTTTTTTTCAAAAAAAACGATAAATTATGCCTCGTAGGAAACAACGATCATCTTTTGATCAAGTATCCGAGTTTGACAGAGGAAGGATAGTGGCATACCGAGATTGTGGGTTATCTTTCAGGGAAATCGGTCGTCGTATTGGACGAAACCAAACAACTGTGATGCGGATATGTGATCGTTGGGTGCAGGAGGGTACGACGGACAGACGTGATCGACCGCATCGACCTCAGTGCACCACGTCACGTGATGACAGGCAGATTGTACGCATGGCAGTGACGGACCGCTCAGTCACATCACGAACCATATCACAGCAGATTCAGTCTGTAACGCATCATCCAGTGTCTGCGCGTACCATTCGACGTCGTTTACAGCAGAATGGTCTGTCCGCAAGACGTCCGTTGCTTTGTCTACCTCTGACGCGGAACCACAGACGTCTCCGCCGCCAATGGTGCGATGAAAGAAGGATGTGGACGACAGAATGGAATGAAATTCTCTTTACTGACGAGTCACGCTTCTGTATGCAACACCACGACGGTCGGATTCGAGTCTGGAGACACCGTGGAGAGAGGATGCTGAACAGCTGCATTATGCACCGTCACACTGGTCCTGCACCGGGTATTATGGTATGGGGCGGTATCGGATATCTCTCTCGCACTCCTCTAGTACGCATTGCCGGTACTTTAACCAGCCAGCGCTACATCTCCGAGGTGTTGGAGCCAGTTGTCCTTTCTTACCTTCAGGGCTTGCCAACAGCCATATTTCAGCAGGATAATGCACGGCCACACGTGGCACGCATTGTCCAAGGGTTCTTCGTCAATCACCAGATTGAATTGCTTCCCTGGCCGGCGCGCTCTCCGGATCTTTCGCCGATAGAAAACATGTGGTCCATGGTTGCTCAACGACTGACCCAGAGTTCATCCCCAGCTGTCACACCAGATCAACTTTGGCAACGTGTGGAAGCTGCTTGGTCTGCTGTACCCCAAGAACACATTCAAAGTCTCTTTGAATCAATGCCGAGGCGTGTGGCAGCTGTGATCTCCAACAACGGCGGCTACTCTGGGTACTGATTTTGGCAGGAACCACGCTTCATAGAATGCTGTAAATTTAATCATTTGTTACTTGGTCAACATGTTATCTACACAATAAATTTTGTTGTGATATCTCTTGTTTTTCTTGGTGTTGCAATTTGGGTGGCCAGCAGTGTAATACACATGTAGATTATGCAACATTAAAAACAAAGTGCATATTGCGCCCTTACGAATCAAAATTAATTGATTTGAAATTAGACATCTCTGAACAGGAAGGACAGGATATTCTTTTTACACCACTACAGGTAAACAAGCCAGTTGAATTAAATTCAGGTGTTTGTAAAATTCAAAAGAACAAAACCATTTCAGTATTACTTTCAAATTTATCTTCGCAACGATTACATCTTAATAAAGGGACTCGGTTAGGTTCCATTACATCTGACAAATCGGTTCGAGACATTGAACATCTAAAACAACTTCGTCGAAGAGAACTAAAGACATCGGACTTCAATTTAGACCACTTAGATGCACAAATGAGAGATCAGTTATTACCTCTACTGTTCGAATTTTCAGATATTTTTAGCAAACGATTATACACAATTGGCAAGACTAACGCTTTAACGCCAAATTTATCAGTAGACATTACACAATTACCATCTATTCGTCCTTATAATGTGCCACAGGCGTTAGAAAAAGAATTAAAACGTCAATTAGATGAGCTGGAATCAGCAAAACTTATTGAAAAATCAGAAAGTGCAATTAGTTTTCCTTCACTTCTCATAAAAAAGAAAAATCCTTCTAACGATCCTACCAAACAGAAATGGCGTTTAGTTGTGGATTATCGGAAATTAAACACTCATTTAAAGTACCCTAGATATAAATTACCATTAATTAATCACGTATTAGAAAAATTGAGAGGATCAAAGTACTTTACTTCCTTAGATTTATCATCTTCATTTTGGCAAATTCCACTGAAACCGGAAGACAGGGACATGACCACATTTTCTAGCCATTTTGGTTCGTATCGTTTCACGTCCATGCCACAAGGCTTGGCAGCTAGCCCAGAAACATTTTGTCGGCTTTCCGATCAGCTTTTAGCTCCTATTTCTGAGTTAAATATTGCGAATTATATAGATGATTTTTGTATAGGTGCTAATGACATACAAGAAATGTTACATAAATTAAGAAAATTATTTGAAAGATTTCGAGAATTCGGACTGACACTTAATCCTGAAAAGTGTTCCTTTTGCCTTCCCAAAATTGAGTTCTTAGGTCATACGTTAGATGATACAGGAATTCGCCCTAACGACTCCAATATAAAAAAAATCACGGATTTTCCACCTCCTACAACTGTTCGAAAAACGCGTAGATTTTTGGGCTTAGTGGGTTACTATAGAAGATTTATACGTAACTTTTCAGAACTTTCGGCCCCTTTAACAAATTTAACGCGAAAAAATCAGAAATTTCGGTGGACAACTGAGGCACAAGAATCATTTGAAATTTTAAAATCCAAATTATCTCAGCCTCCCATTCTTATTCACCCTAATTATGACAAAGAATTTATCTTATCAACTGACGCCAGCGATAAAACTTTAGGCGCGACCATAGGACAAAAAGATAGACATGGTATCATACATCCCATAGCTTTCTTTTCAAAAAAACTAAACCCGACGCAAGTTCGCTATACCATTATGGAGAAAGAATTAATGGCTATTGTTGAGGCAATCAAAAGCTTCAAATACTATTTATACGGTCGCACCTTCACTATTAGATGCGATAATGCTGCACTAACAAAACTTTCAAAATTGGAATCCCCAGGAAATAGGATTACACGTTGGTTCACATTCCTTAATGAATATAATTATAATTTCGAGCTTATTAAATCAGAAGAGAACCACGTTGCGGATATTCTTTCTAGAGACTTTTATGTCAATTCTGTTCAAATAGATATGCCTACCACAGATGATATCAAATTAGCTCAGCACGCCGATGAAAAATTAGAATCCATAATAGACGAGTTAAAAAGCGAACACCCTTTACCAACCAAATTAAAAGATTATGCACTTCACAATGATTTATTAATACATACAGGTTACGTACCGAGAGGCGGCAAATCCCAAAAGGTCACACAAATAGTCATTCCTGATAAATACAAACCACACATATTGGCAGCAAAACACCTTCCTCATTTTGGTCATTTAAAAACATATGATGCAATTAGGGAAAAATATTTTTGGGAACATTTATATTCAGACACCAAACACTATGTAGAAACTTGCAAACAATGTGTTTCCTTCAAATCTCCGAATCGATTACCGCCCGTACCACTTCAGAGACATTACATACCATCTCGACCAATGGAATACGTCTCTTGCGATTTTATTGGCAGATTACCGGAAACACCAAAGGGAAATAAGTACATAATGGCGATTATTTGTCACTTCACTAAATTCATTAAATTATACGCTATACCGGATCAATCTGCGCTTACAACAGCAGAAAAATTTCTCGATTTCGCTTGTATTTTTGGCTTCCCAGAGTACTTTTTGACAGATAGAGGTACTAATTTCACGAGCGAATTATTTTCACATTTGTGTAATCGTATGGGTGTAACTAAATTACAAACTACAGCGATGAATCCAAGATGTAATGGGGGATCGGAACGTATCAACTCAAATATTAAAAAATCGTTATCCATATTCGCAGAAGGTACCTCGGACTGGGATGAGTACATACAATTTTATGCGCTCTTATATAACTCCAGTATGCACTCCGTGATCAACGACAAACCAGCATATCTACACCTCAGTTACGATCCAATGTTACCGAACGATATTTTACAAAGTCCAACGCCTACACAGCATACATCGTATGAGGATTTTGTCGAGAAAAAGACAAGGCAATTACAATATGCATTCGAAAAGGTGAAAGAAAATTTGATAAAGGCAGCAGAAAGTCAGGAACAGTATCAGGCAAAAACAGCGAAATACCGCGATTTTTACGATGGGCAGCTAGTCTATTTATATGCACCCGAAAGCGACAGGCATTCTTCACTCCCTAAGCGGAGAAATTACACGGGTCCTTTCCGAATTCAAAAGCGCCAGAATAAGGTACTGTATACGATTGTTGACGCAGTCAATCCGAAAGTAAAACCGCAAACTGTTCATTCACAACGTCTGATACCTTATGTGGAGAGAAAGAAAGAACTGGATTATTTACAGTTCTTAGTTAAAAATGATTTGGAATTGAATAGAGAGGTCCAGTCGCTACAGGAAAATAAAAAGCCGAATGCTGTATTCGATGAATGGACAGCAGAGGATGCATTATTGCATACTATCTCTCACCCCCAAACACCACAATGCCCTACGGCAGAGACAGAAGCTAGCTCGCCTCCTCGTTCCCTCCACTCCGATGACACGGAGTTATATCAAATAGATGCTTCTCAAAATTCACCGGACAATGCTTTGGCTACTAACTCGGCACAGTCACAAACGCATTCATACAATTTGAGGTCACGATCTCACCAAGGGGTATCGCATGAAAGAAATTTCGCGGATAAATTGTTTGACTGGTCTTTATCACTCACTGAATAATGTTTCATTTTTTTTCCCTCGTAGTAACAGTTTGTTCATAATTTTTTTTTTCTCTTGCAGTACATCCTTCAAAATTTGTAAAATAAATTAATTAATTAATGTGCCTTACAAGATAGATTCAATACGTCCAACATTACGTTCAATATATTTTCCTGCGATTTCTTTTTTCTCTTCTTGTTATATTTTTTCTTCTTTTCCCTCTCCTCTTTTTCCTCGTGTAATAGTCATTGCATTCTAGGTACTTACTTTATTAATTTAATAAGTTTATTTTCGGTTTCTTTAATTTTTTATTGATAAGTTTTTCACTTAGAGTTTATTAGTGTTTTGTTATTAGTTATAGACCTAGCCAGCTATAATGAGTTGTTTGAAACGCTAATATCTAAATTAGGTGATTACTTTTCAATTTTCTGTGAATTTTTTTTCTTCTGTCATTTGCATATTTTTCATTTAGTCAATTTTTATTTAATATTATTGGAGTATAAGGGACAACTCAAATTAGTAATACATTAGGATAATTAAGCTTACTTAGATACAAGATTCCTTTTAGTATACTTACATGCCTTTGAATTATATACATTCACTTCTTTTAGTTATTGCTGTTATTTTTTTCTTTTTACTCTATGAATTGAACTATTATTATTATTATAATTATTATTATTATTATTATTATATATAGCATAGCATTTTGATTCATATTGAATGAATTTCAAAATATTAAAGATTCTAAGATTTCTTTTTCTCGAATTGGACATTAGCATTGGAGGTGTCATCGATGTGTTCAATTTTAATATGTGTTATGTCTCTTACATTAACATGAGCATGGTTAAGTGAGTTAACAAAATCAAGATTATGAATTTAATGCTAGTTTAAAAAAAAACTTTTGATATTAGAAAATGAAAGTTTGGATTTTACGTTTATAACACACACACACAAACAAAAAAAAAAAAAAAAAAAAAAAAAAAAGAGAGAGAGAGAGAGATTTTAGTAATTTATTACTTAATATTAATAACATATGTCATTCTCACTCAGTGATGGTAATTGGTGTTTACTTGTTACAGTTTTGTTCCTGTTGGTATGTGCAGTAGCAGTTAAGGCCAAACACGAGGGAGAATTATGTGAATTTAAAGAAGACAAATTTCATTGTAAAAATTATCCTCGGCATTCCCTCGCAAAGTTTACTCTGCCGGACAACGCATGTGCATTTAGATCCTGCCATAGCTGCATTACGGGGCAACAGTCGTTTATAATTTCGACAAGTGGCGATCTTGTGGAGCCATCTCAGTTTCTCCTAAAGTGTAACAACATCACTTCGCTCACCTCTACAACTTACAAATGCACTTCGGCAGAAGGGGCAAGTTGTGAGCATAACGAAGTCGACGGACCGGACGATTTTTGTGCAGTGCGAAATTGTACAGCAAATGCTCCTTGTCGGTGCCAGTTCACGCATCTATCCACGCAATTAGTAGCAATTACTACTGACAAGCTTATTTACAATCCCCAGATACTGACATTGAAAGTATGCCTGCTGGAAAAAAACTTTCAGGAACGTTCTAAACTCCGTCGCAGGTTGTTGGAAGGAGAAGCAGCTGTGTTTCAGAACTCCGATTTGACGATGAATTTTACGGACCCAATTCTTCATTTGCCGGGACGCGGACGTCTTATTTTGCGAAACGAAGACTTTGAACAAATAATTCATGTCTCAGACGACAACTTGATAATACTTCCATTTGAAATGTTGTCGTACAAATCGACAATACACATTATTTACATTCACACCAATGGACATACCATTATAGGCAGTATTCATGTGGCAGGAAAATCTATTTGTCAGCTACGATTTTGTTTTTTGTTTTTTTGCACAGAGGTCTTTCGACATGTTCAATGCCTGCCTTTATTTTTACGATACATTATTTATTCAGCAGCTCTTTTTATAGCTATGTTTATTCTCTTATTTGTTAAACAAATATTAAAATCGGTGATCTTCATTTTCACAACTTTAGCATTTGTCGCCAATTTCTGCGGCAGAGCACTGAAACTTCTTGCACGTTGTTCACTACTCTTAGGCGCTTTTATAGGCAATGTTGGCAAAGATACTACCCAAGGAACATATGAATTCCTTGAAAGACAAGCAGCTCGAGGTGCTCCTCTTCTTCAAAATCAGATAGTATTAATTACTCTTCTTTGTTTAGTGCCACTTACGTTAGCGGAGTGTAATACCCAAGCAATTGTACAATCTGAATTACGTGCATGTGAGACTTTGCAGGACAACACACGATCATGTGAAGTTTACACTACCGCGGAAATATCCTTACCGTCTATTTCATCAGAATCCTGCCTATGGTTCACAGATAAGGATAATAATCACCTCTTCTCACTGAAATTGAAATTAGAGGAGGTAACTTGCGATTTTCACACAGAACGAGAATATTTCACTTTCCCTGTCAAAGCACGGCACTTATCTCAGATTAGCTGCATTTTCAATGAATTTTGTGGACGTGGAATTCACTGTGTTCCGAAATCCATAGGGAAAGGTGGCCTACGGTTTGAAGCCGAGACTCCCGAAAGCCGGGAATATCCGGGAGTTTCCACGTGTACAGCGGGTGGACTCGGAGTAGGATGTGCCATTTTAACCAGAGCAGCATGCAACTTTCATCGAACATGGTATATCCCCGATTTGCTTCATAGCTACGAAGTTTCCAGAATTACAGGACACACTTGTAGGTATCATATCTCGGGGACTCACACCGAGAATAATACCTTAACGAGACTTTCAGTGACAGATCACACGTATACGGACACTGGTATAAAGATCTCCATTCTACGGGCTTATGATCAGCCCCAATTGCATATCACCGACTCGCTGATTCAAAGGGTAGGAAAATCCTCTGAGGCCTATCTTTCCCCTGCAAGTGCACGAAACTTCCCAAAAGCGGGAGAGATTGGGGCGACACAATCGAACTCCTCCATTTCCACAGACTTCATCTTTGACCCCAATCTTTCCACCTGTGATTTTTTTGAAGACACCCTTAGATGTATTAATTCTCCTGATGCTCTAGAGAATCTCCGAGCTTCAAAAGACAGAGCGTTACCTCTAGAGCGGAACTTACATTTGTTTCACATAAAAAACGGACAATTAACATCTACAATGCTTTTTTCTGCAGCAGTTAGACTGCAACTGCATTTCACAAATTACAAAATCAAGCTGCAGACGATCACAGTCTGTCCATCCTTTAGTGATGGGCCGATTCAAATTACAGGCTGTTATCTTTGTGGACTTTTGGCACGAATGAACATTATTGCTAAATCCACGTGTGAACCAGGAATAGTGGACATTCATTTCCAGCAATTAACTGTATATACCAAAGCTGTTCATTTAAATTTAGATTCGACTGACTTATTGATTAAATTTTTAGCAGATAAGCAATGTTATGATGAGAAACTGTGCTTACGTTACGGACGAAAGTCCAAAACGTTAATACAATGTAAACCTGTTCAATTTTGTTTGAATGAGCCTTCGGTAGACTTGCTAAATTTAAATTTAAATTACACAAAATCTGCTACGTCTACTACTCCATATTCATGGCCTGATTGGCTTAAGATGCCTACTTTAGCATCTCCTATATATTATTTAAAATTAATAGGGTCATCACTATTTATTGCTTGTCTGCTAATTACACTCATCCAGACTTCGTGTAATCATAATCGTGTAATCGTAATCGACTGTAATCGATTACATTTTCTTGTGTAATCGTAATATAATCGTAATCTGGCAGTTAAATTTTTCATGTAATCGTAATCTAGTCATAATCTAGAAGCTTATTTTTTCGCGTAATCGTAGTCTAATCGTAATCTAGAAATTTCAATTGCCAGATAGTCGTAATCGAAGAGCCTGTAATCGTAGTCGCTTTGATTACGAGACGATTACAAAACGATTACAGTTGCCCAGTTTTAGTTTTTGTTCTGCTTGCTGGGAAAATTTTCACGGGGAGACACAGGCATGCCCTGAAGGCAGGAAGTTCCCCTGGAGCTCCGTCGTTTGGAGGAAGACAGGAGCTCGCTTGTATTATTTTTTTTTTTTACCTCGGGAAAATATTTAGATGACCATTCTTTTTTGTTGTTGTTGTTGTCTGTCGTCTTCTGTTCATCCAAGTCTGGACTTTTGAGAGACAAGAATGGACTTCCCAGAAGAAAGTGAGGGTTGCGCGGGAGGGAATAGCTAAAACTATTTCTTGTGGTGTCAGATCTTTCCTTCATTTCATCATTATGATTTGCGGTCGTGAAAAAGAACATAAATGGCACCTACACAGGAAAAATTGCAGCATGTTTTTTCAGTTTTAGAAAAGTATAAAAATAAAAATGGAAAAAGATGTGCATTTAAGAACTATGAATGTGTTGTTTGGATTAGTGGACAACAGATAAACTTTGGTTCCTTGTGTTGTTTGGATAAGCAGGTAGGAGCGCATATATTTCCGTTAAAAATTAGTATATCTTTGTGCTATTAATAAGAATGTAATTGCATAAGAATGTAATAATTTTATAATGTATAAAGACCTTTAGAAATATCAATATTTTTTAATGATCGACAAATTTCTGGATAAATGGGTAAAGAGTAGGGAACATAGACAATGATCTACAAGACCCCTTTTCCCCCTTTAATAGAATTAACATTTTGCTTTTTCCTTCAATAGAATTCGATGGTGAGTAAAAATACGTAAAAATAAATAATGAAGTATTAAAAATCAATTTTGTCTTATTTTCGATTGGCTGCCTTGACTTAGTTCTAAAAGTTTAACGGATAAATAATTTATTTTCATTTATGCCAGTGCTAGTGATTAGTCCCAGAAAAGAGTTCATTTTTTAAATATATTTCACTATTCATACTTCGATTTTTTCACTGATGAGTGTGAAAATTATTTAAAATGTTTTGTTTTTATCTAATTTGTACTGTACACATATTATATTAAAACATGGTACGTCTTTCGAACTTGAATTGTTGGCATCTATTTATTATCAATTTGGAATTAAACTGGAGACTAATTATATATAACTTTTCTATTGTGTGTATTATAAGCTTTTATAATTCCTCTGAGAATTCGCATTAACCAACATAGGCGTAGGACAGGGGACAACATGCACCGCTTGCTGTCTACTTTGTTTAAAATACCATCGATTCAAAAGTCTTTTCCTCCCGCAAAACCTATAAAAATTTCACTATTTTCACTCTTGAATATATTATATACACACATCCCCCCCCCCATCCGCAAATCTTTGACATCTCACATCTATATTAACCTATTTTCTATCTCTCGTAAAAATGTTAGCACCTTTATACCACATTCAAAAGTTTAAACAACTTTTGGCACTATACTATTTTCATTAAATTTCAAATGTATGTATGTATGTATGTGTATATTAAATATTCAATATGTAAAAGGAATTCTTGACCAGAGACAAAAATGTGTGTCAGTTCTTTAGCATATATAACAGCTAATTGCTTAGAAAGTGAGCATCTTTGAACGGTTAATTATTTATAAAATAGTTTTACAGTAAATTCGTGCCTTTTTTTATTGTAATTGGCATTACGTTGGGTTCCATTCACACCGCCAATATCACTGTCCAGTTTTGTTTATTACGTCGTACCAGCACCAATACACTATATATGACCCACCACACTTTTAAGATGTATGTTTAGAGATATCTTTAGACATCTCCATTCTCCTATTCTAATTCTTATTAGTAGTATTCTTAAGTCTTTCTGTAATTCTTAAATTATCCTCAATAGATAGTATGCATGTAGTTTTGAGTTAGTAGTTAGTTTTGAATTTTTAAAACGGCGTGTGTATTCTAAAAATTAAGTTTATTGTTCTGCAGGCCCGGTTTTAGATATTTAATACCCATATACGTGTTATGAAAGTATAAAAAAAGAAGTTAAACTGTGCGTGAAGTTTTCTTTGAAATAATAACTGCAATATACGTTCAGCCTCATCTATTCAGATTCAGGCTAACGGTTATTGTGGAGAAAACAATGCATTTGTCGAGAGCCCCTGTTTTTAGCATTTTACTCAATGCATTAAAAAATCTTAAACTTTGGTTTAATATGTTCGTGCACATCGTTGCAAGATCGCAATAACAGAGGTTCCTCCTTCACGGCTGAATAGGAACCACGGCTAACTTTTCATGCGTCTGCCAGTACCTCTTTCGAAACCAGAAAACCAGGACATAGGCAAGGAAATAACGCCAAGCATAGAAGGTATCAAATATCAATTTTTGTATACTAATTTTTGCTTGATTAGGTTAAACCTGGGTTCATTTCAAAGATGTGTTAAACCACCAAGCCTGTCCCCCCCTCCCACCCCCCACACACACTGCAAATGACATATGTTTAAGTTAAAATTGGAAAATGCCATGTTCAAATAGAGGTTAGTATGCATTAAAAAACTTTTCACAAGTGGGCCTAGGAAATCAACCAGGTTCGTCTAATAGTATAGAAGTTCTTGCTGTATGGCATTCTTGTAATTTAGCTCCCTGAACAGATTGACCCATTATTCTGTTCTTGAATTAAAATTGTAAAATTTAGACATTATAAAATAACGCCAGAAGGGTAAAAAGAAAAGTTTTGTAATCGTAACATAATCGTAATCGGACTCAAATGTAATCATAATCGAAAGTTTTAATAGATTACATAATCGTAATCTAATCGTAATCGGAAATTGGGTTTTATATGATAATCGTAATCTAACCATAATCGGGAATTATACTTTCTCCGGTAATCGTAATCCTGGTCTAAAAGTGAAAATTAATCGTAATCGTAATCGATTACACGTCTGTGTAATCGGCACGAAGTCTGCACTCATCTCATCAGCAGTCACGTGTTGTTGTAGATCCAGATAACACTGTAATTTCATTTAACTTTGTTTATTATACGTACGAAGTAAAAATATCCGTTATCATGTAGTCAAAATCGAACGTTATGGTTCAATCTTTTTTTTTTTCTTTTCGCTTTTCTCTCCTTTCTGGAATTTTTTTTTATCATTTAATTGTAAGTTTTCAGTTTATTATTATCATTACTATCATTATTTTTTTCTTCGTTGGTACACACTAATAGTGTGTTTTTGCAACATCCCTATCGGATAATTTTACTTTGTCTATTTATTGTGAGTTCATTATTATATGTAAAGTGTTTATTTTAATTTTTTCCCTTTATATTATTATTATTATTGTTATTATTATTATTATTATTATTTGTGTATTGTGCAGTATCACATATCTTTTTTATATCTGTGTTTCTTTTTTTTTCTCTTTTTTTTCTTTTACGGGATTTTTGGTAGGATTGTTAGGTTGAGCCTGTAGGTAAAGTGCAGAAATTTGTATACAGCCCCAATACAGATAAAAAGCCTTTATTAAGAAAGTGCGATTCCAGAAAAATCTGCAGGTGTTAAAAACCGTTCATTAGTGACCACCTGAAGGTCGAATAAAAACATGCGGTATTCTCAAAAGAATTTAGCACAAAAGTTGCGTCAGGAGTTTAATAAAAGCAAGTCTCAAAAATATACGGAATTGAACAGAATAAGGGATAATGTTGGAAGGAATGGAATTCATGCACGTGCAAAAGTCATTGATATCATAGAAAAGTGTACTTCAGCTAAATGTCAGGACAGGAAATTTATTAATAATTTTAAGCGTTGCGCTCGGAAGAGTTAAAAGAAATCTTGGTGAAAGTCGAACATATAAATTTCATCTTTTGGCGTTCTTTGAAAAGAGTGGGAAAAACGAATGTTCGCTAGCTAGAAATCATTTTTGTGTATCGCGGGACGCCTTGCAGTTTTACAAAGAGAGCAACCGCGACAGAAGAGGGAACCATTGAATGCCTGACCTTTGTGGTCAGGACGTAGCGGTCAATTTGCGGGAAGCTTTTGATGTTGGTCGGTGAGAATTCGTAGGCAAAGCTTCAGAAAAGGAAAAAATATAATAAACATCAAGGGGAGAAAAATTGAAAATAAAATTTAAGAAAAACATGGAGGTGTTGACGATAAGGCTGTAGAAATCCAATGAGAAAGTGTGAGATTTGAGGAATGACCAATGGCAAGTTAGAGAGAGGTAAATTTCGGGCAAAAGAGTTAATAACTGGTCGGTTTAGGAGAATTAGGAGCCACAGAGTGGCTAAACTAATTATTTACGAGTTTAGGGGGAAAATGGGGGACGAAGATTTGAGCAAAACTGGACTGCACAGCCAGAGAAGGCAGAGTTTATTAGATTTTATTAGATTTTCAGAGATTTTTTTAGATTTCTCAGAGTTTCTTAAGAATTTTCAGAATTTTACATATGTGATCATCATTAGTGGATATTTATATAAATAAGTGCGTTTAGGAAATAAAACTAAAAATGATCATCACTGCTCTGCACCGGATTACAGGTAAATTCCAATTGCCATCCTTTCCATATTGAGTGACTTATTTTTAATAATTAATAATATTGTTTATGATTGCTAAAGTAGTTAGAATGTGTTTTGGTAAACAATAATAATTTAATTGTTCTAAATTAAGCCATTTTCGAGATCAGTTTAAATATTTTTTTGTAAATGTAAATAAGATTTTTATATTTAATAAATGTTTGTTATAGTTAATTTTTAAATCCATTTATTTCTTTCCTCAGAAATCACACAAAGCAATGTAAAATTTTATTCTACACTTATTTAGAACAGTTTTAAATACCTTTTATGAGTTAAAATAAATTACCGATGGGTCTTTATAACAATGAATCCAATTATTTCATACCTTATTTCACGGCCAAACTAAGGAATAAATTATTTCACCCATTTATTTCATGTTTAAATATGGCCCATCGTAACACTTCATTCATACACAATTCATCTTGCTAGAGAATCTGACAACTGACAACGAGTGCTTTTGAAGGCACAGAAATTTCCAAGAACAAGGAAATAAAATTCTTAAGAAAAGCAAAATTTTATTTTTGGCTTTGGTATAAAAAGTACATTATAACCGAAGTACGTACTTTTGTTGGAACGTTTTAACCGAAGTTAAATAACATTATAAATAAAGGACTTCAATCGGGACCTAGCGTCTAGGTACGTTATAACCGGTGCGCTCTGTATTAACAGGTACATGAAGACAACGGTTTCGACCCCAAATTCCTATGTGATTCCGCATCATCTCTTTAGCCCCTACACCCCCCGCAAGTTTCTCAGTATGGTAGGGAATCAAGCTGATATAATATTAGACCCCATAAAATAATTGAACTAATATAAATTAAAATCATTCTTTCGAAATAATTGTTTATATTTATTTCATGTATACATTGATTAAATTATTTCCCTCTTAACACATCTCAATGCGCTTAGGGTAGTGGGATTTTATAGTTCCGATAAATATTTTTAATACATGCTTTGAGATAAAGTATGCCAGATTTTCCCTGCCAATTCATAAAATAAATGTATTGATTGATTTTATTCTTTTATTCTTTATTTTTAATGTGATGCACAATTTCTTCCATTGTCATGTTTAGTTTAAATTATTTTTCTGAAGGTATGTAATAAAGTTTGTTTTTAGTCGCAGTCAAAGGATTGTCCAATTAACGATAATACCAAAACATCTGATAGCTCAATACATAAGAGAAGCTAATTTTATCGAGTTTAATTTAAAGGAAAACCGAGGAACTTATTCTTTTCTCAAACTAATTTATCGATTTTATGTTGGTTAAATATAATATCTCTAATCAGTTTAATTATTTAATTGAAAAATGTCTCATCAGGGGCGTAGCGAGGGGGGGTGTCAGGGGGGTCATAATCCCCCCATTAGGAATTTTTTTCCATACAAAATGTATATTCTTCACTCCCTTATCACACACATGTATGCATATATGTGATTTGCAGTAGTCGTAACCCCCCCCCCATGAAAAATTTCTGGCTATGCCCCTGTCTCATATTATTGATGTCTAAGATTGAAAAAAATGCAAAATATTTAATAGTTTAAACAGAGTATATTATAATTGCATTTTTTTACGAGATCATAATTTTTTAAGCGTTAAATAGAATTATACACACTGTATTAAATATCTGTAATTTTACAACACACTGCGCTGTATCTAATTTACAACACGTGCAGTATAAAGAAATTCAAGCACACCGTGCTTGATTTTTTAAATTCAGGGTGGCACTTCTGGCGATCATGTGACATTCATAGCAAATCAGAATACCGTGTGCCATTATCAGTGAACTAAGCTAGAATTCCAGTATATTTGATCTTGGTCACGTGGTCGTGGTTTGATGTTCTGTTAAATCTGAAGACAAGCGTTAAGCAATTTTATCGTCGTTTGTTGGTAAAATAGATGTTTGGAATTGGCAAATGTTTCGTGTTATGAAAGGAAGGGAATGAAATATTTTATTCTGTGAAAATAAAATGTGTGTTTTTGTAAGAAATATGGTGTACGTTATAAGCCGGTGGATATTAGGAACAGGAGAGCATTAGTGACATTTCTGGGCAGTTAATTACAAAAAATTAAAGGTAAGTGCATTTTTAAATGAATCTTTACGATGTTCAATGTTTTTAATGTGAATTTTAAATTGATATTTGATATTTTTATGTTTTCGTTTAATGCTATTACGTGCTATTCTAATCATACTGACTTTATATCCACCGATGTTTTTTGGAATTGAAAACGGGCCAGTGTTTGCCCAGTTTACATTAGCTGTACAACTAGGCTGCTTAATCCACTGTAGTGTTTTTAGGTTAAAACGGTCCACTGTTTGTTCATTTTAAATTACCTGTTGCTGAATTTTCAGACGCTTTTTAGGTTTAATATGGACCGGTGTATTTTGTCGTTTTGATGCGCTTCTGTTAATGGAATTTATGTGCAATTTTAATGCGTTAAAATTCTTTGCTTTGCAGATCCTGCAAACTGGCTGGCGACAGTAGCTGGGGCTTAGCAACTGACAAGCTCCAGCGACTGTCACCGTGTTTACATGGGGCTCGCACCGTCTTGGTCGATTTTACTATTTATAGTATTGAATTTTAACATTACAACAGAGCCTGACTTATAACATTTTGTGTCCGGGGCACTTTCCAAATTTTGTGCCCCTATAAATCTCTAAATTAAATTTATTGGCCTATTTCTGCATGTGTGCCCAGGGCATATGCCCCAAGTGCCCTGGGCACACATGCAATCAGGGCCTGCATTACAACCCTTATATTAAAGGTGTAGAAAATTTCTATTTAATTTAAAAGAGGATATTAATCAAACCATGAAAAAGACCACTACATTTAATATTAGCAAAATTCTTAAACTTTATCAAACTTAATTTCTGAACTTAGCTTTTTTTTTAAAGTTTTATAATTTGAAGCTTAGTTCTTTAACTGTACTTAAAATTGATATTTAATTAGGTGTACTTAATAATGAATAATAAAAACACTGTAAAAAATATACACGGAGTAAATTAAGTTTTGGAATGAAATAATAAAAGGTAGACTATTTTAAAACTCTTAAAGTATTGATGACTGGATTCTGTTTTTTGGATGATTTTTCTGTATAATGCCATGTATTTTTAGAAATTGTTGAATGTCCTACATACACAAATCATATTTTGAATTATATTTAAAATTATTTACTCTTATTTTTAACTATTGATTATCACAAGTAATTTATTGTTCTTCAAAAAAGTTTTGAGCATGTGAAAATTTTCATCATTTTGTGCATTTATTCTAAAATGCTAAAAAAATTATGCTAAATTTCAGGGATCATTTAATAATTTTTATTACAGTATTTCTTTTCGGGGGGGGGGTGTTGGATTCACAGTTTTTATTTAAATTACCAAAATATATTTTTATACAAACAGAATTTTATCTTAATTATGGGAAAAGGGGTTAAATTAAATACAGATTTTCTTTAATTAAAACATTTTTTGAACTATGCTAAGATGTTTTTCATGCAGTTTAAGTCTATGCAGGATCTGACTAAAACATTTTTGTGTCTAGGGCATTTTTCAAGTTTTGTGCACCTATACATATTTTGTGTCTTTGTATAATTAGTCTAAACTCAATTTTTGCTTCTATCTGCATGTAATGCCCAGGGTAGGGGCCCAAAGTGCTCGTACAATAATCAGGAACTGGCTGCATAATCACTCTGTTTCAGTTGAGGCTGCATAAAACATATATGCTGAAATTTGAATTTTGGCTCATATTATACGAGTGTTTCTGAAGTGTTATTAAGTGTTTCATTGTACCCCGAGTATACAGGGTACAATAAAACACTGTCAACCTTCACCTTTTGAAAATTTTTTAACCCTGAAGATGCTGTTTACAAACTCATAAAAATTAATTTAGATGGGGAAAAGAGTAGGTTAAAATTGTTATTAATTTTATTATTGTACATGCAAATTTGTGAACAGGAAAAAAAAACGAGTGAATTTTTTTTCATTGTACCCCAATTTCCCCTACTTACCGCTGCGAGCCATTATTTTCTATCATGATAAAAATTAAAACTAGTTTAAGAACGCAAATTACATATGCTCATTTAGAGGATCAATTAAGGTTTTGCGTTACGAAGCTTGATTCAAATACTAATTGCTTTCAAGCTAGAAACAATTGCAAAAATCCCACTAACTTAAATTTTCCATTTTATTTTAAAATTATTTTAGGAGTTGTTGTTATGTTGCTTTTTTAAAAATTAAATCTTTTTTCTATTGTATTTCTTCATATAATGTAATAAATTTATTTAAAAATGCTTCTACTTTATTATTTTTATTTGAATTGCTATTTAAATATGTAGTTGTCTTTTAAAATTTAAAAATCTGAATATATGTGTGTGTGTGTGTGTGTGTGCTGCTACAGGTATACAAAGAAGGGGTTGCACAATGCAACCAAAAAAACTGGTGCGTGCGACTGCAAATTACATTTGCTTCCGCAAATTTGAAAATATAAGAAAAGTTTGGCGTCACCTAATTTTTGTCAGTTCCACTGAATATTTGGATTCTATTTGCATCCCCCTGCGCTAATAAATGTATACAAATATAAAGAATTACAGCAGTATCTATAAACCTGTAATTAAAAAAATAATTATTAATGATTAATGTTATAATGAGTTATTACTCGTATGGGAATACAAAAATCTTTTATATTGTTACTTTTTATGCCAAATAATAATGACTTTTTTATAATATTTCTATGTAATGCAATGAATTGTTAAAACTATACAAAAACTATTATAATTTCATAGGTACGTCGACTGATACGGCCTCCTTTATTACTGCCCAATTTACATGTGGCCTTCAATGGTAAAAGGTTCCGCATCTCTAGAGGCTAGAATATGTCGGGATGTTCAAGAGAAGAACGACCAACTCGCAACCTCCTAAAGCAACCATTCAGAGTCAGGAAGCAGTATTGCGTAAGGAGCAAGACCAATTACCACTGGAACTCAACTGGGTACCAATACCAGGTATGAAATTTTTCTGTGAGGCTTGTAAATATGTAAGCCAGCCTATTAACCCCTACCCCTTTTTCTTCCCCTCTCTTTTTTTAAAACCTTTAGAATCTGAAAATTAATGCATGGCCATGCACGTTTATTTTAAATGATGAGTTTTTAATAATTTATTGATTGTTTTACATAATGAAATTCATTAAAATGTCTTAGTAAAAGAGGATTTGATTACGGTGATATTTCTGTGGTTTGTAAAATATGTCAATTTGGGACAAGATATGTATAAACAAGAAATGAAGTTTACATTATAGATTTCTTTAAGGAATTAATTTTAAAAGAAAAATTTCTAGTTTAATGTTATGCATCTTACAAACGTGAGTTAATTGCATATTTTTGTACTGATGTTGATTTTTTTTCTTTAGGAAAAGAGTTTTCGAATTAATTTTTTTTTTCGGGGGGGGGGGCATGCAACCACTCAACCACTCTCAGAATTTAACATAGATAGATAATCATAAGTTCAATGTGTAATAATTTCATAAGACACTAACAGTTTTTTCTTTCAGAAGTACAATTTTAAAAACATGCTTATATTATTTGTTAACAAAACTACTTTATATTTAGTATACTTCCTTCTTCAATAACTAAAAATTGTAATTGAAATAATTTAAACTTAAAAAATGTTCTTTAGTAAAGAATAATATTCACATTGATTGATTCAAATAATTCCTGTGTCAGAACAATCCATTTTAAATGTTTCAGAAATGACATCAGATTAAAAAAAAAAAGGAAAAAGAAAACAAAAAAGAAGGAAATAAATTTTATATAGTATTTATGTATATGCATACAAGGTAAGTGAATGAAACTGTATAATTTAAAAAAGTCACTCTAAAGAAAGAAAAAGGGAGGCAGTTTTGACCATCACTGTTGTCAATCTAGAGAGTGGAACATAAGTTATGGAATACTGGGTTGGTGCAATGCGTGTGTGCCTTAAAAGCGTACTAAAGGAAAGGCAGTCTTGTGCTTTCAGTGTTATAAATATAATTTGTGACTGTACCTAAAAACAAAGAATATTTTAAAGTAACCTCCCAAAGACTTTTCAAGCATTAAAAGAAAGGATTCAGCATGCTGTGTCCACAATAATGCTAAAAATGCTGTGCACTTTATAGGCAGCTTTGCAATGAGACTGCAAGAATGTGTGTGGGAAAATAGAGGACTTTTTGAAAATTATTTTCCAAAAATAAACGATTCTGCACCTACACAATATCTTCATTCATGTAGATTACGCTGCTTCATCACTAAATTTTACAAAAGATGATTTTTAGAATGTTATTAGTTTTAAGAAATTATTTCATCCCATTGGCTCACCTTGTATATACAGTGGAACATCAAAAATCCACCAAATATTACAGATGTATTTTCGCAGTTTAATGCCTTTATGTTGAGGAATCTCAAAATAGCACATATTTTATGCATTCTTTTAAAAAAGAAACCAGCATAACACCTGATTTTTGCATGACGTTATATATTGTTATTTTGTATTTAATAATGATAAAATTTTCACAGTTTAACATTTTTAAATATTTTATTTGGATAAAGATTTTAAAAAATATCGATAAGTGTTTATATTAACAAATTTCAGCTAACCCATTTATGCCTAGTGTCCCTTTTTTGGGGTGGCATTTTCGCTATCAGTCAAAAACGTTATTAATTTTCCCTAGCCTTTATTCACGAGTCTTGGATCTCAATTTCACAAAATATTTTAACATGACCTAGTAGGATGTTGACATTTCAATTATTATTCATAATGATTTTAAAAGTAATCATCCCTTATTCAAGAAGTATACATCAGAAATTTATCTATTATTGCTGGTATTAGCAAAAGTCGAAGAAAGTCGCAAAAATATCTGGGCACAAATGGGTTAATGAAATCAGTTGAAATATTGAAATAGTAGCCAAAAAAGAAAAGAATGGCACATTTTTTGGGATTTATTTATTTGCTGATGACGTTTTTTTGTTTTATCCTAGGCATCTGAAAATCTAGGCATCAGTTTGATCAAAGAGAAGACTGAATAAGTTATGTTGTATGTGGTTTAAAATATTAAGATGAAATATAATAACTTAAAGTGTAGCTTTATATACTGTATATGGAAAGTCAATAAAATTTCTAATGTTTTAAATTTCTTTGTTATTTAATGCTTTTTTTCAGTTTATTTAAAAGCTAACATTTTATTAAATCAAAAATAATTAAGAACTTTGTAAAATAATACACATAAAAGGGTATTTATCCAGGACAATCCCTTTGGTTGGTACAAAAAAGTGTACTTTTCTACAGTATCAAGAAAGTCAACCCCAGTTAGAAAGAATAGCCTTTTACTTGTGCAGATGACTGACTTTTTGTAACTGAAGAAGAGTGGACTTTTTTTGTATTACTCAAAATGATAGACCTCAATTTGTATCTTTTATGAGTTATTTTACAAAGTTTTTAATTAGTTTTACCTTTTCACCACCATATTTTTGTTGAGTGCTTTTGTTATTTTATTAAATTACTTTACTTGTGATTGTTTTGAATATATTAATTTATATTTAATTAAAAAAAATCTTATCGTAAACAATTTTAATAAACATGACTTTAATTTGAAACTACCAAAAATTATTCTAGATAAATAATTTCAATGCAGTTTTTAAATTAACTATACTAATTTATATAATGATAAGTTTTATTCATCCATTAAACTATAAATTAAAAGCATTATACTGACTTTTTCAAAGAACAGCATGAAATTTTGTCCTGTCATATCTTTATTTATATCTTTACTTTAGAACTTAAAGGCCTGTATTTGTTCCAAGAAAGTAAAATAAAAAATAGCATATTAAATCATTGTATATTACCATTATGCTTAATTTACCTTTTCAACAAATATTCTTTAAATATCTGGATTTGTGGAAGAAGATATTAATAAGAGAAAGTATGTATAAATGTAGCTGAGTGACATAGTAAAAAAAACAAAACACTGAAGCAACTTAACTCTAGAAATACAACGGGCCTGCCTTTTACGGGTATGTATAAAACAACTCCATGCAAACAAATTTTTGAAAAAATCTGTTTGCATGATCTTAACTTATAACTTGGCCCTGTGAATAAGAGGAACCTTAGTCCTTTACAAGTCAAGGATTATTAATCCCCCCCCCCCCTTCAAGCTTGGATGTAAGTTTGCTTACTTAGTTATTAAAATAAATTAATTTCATAGCTATGTTCACGAGACTTTAATTTTACGTTTTTGTTAAAAATATTGCCATGTTTAATTATCAAGCTATTACACACTCACCAAAGTTCTTTTTTAAAGTTATAGTCTCCTACAGCTATGCATCACTATAACATTAACATATTAGACATAGAGGTGACTGTGAGTTTGCAATTTATTTTAATAGCAAATGATCTCAGCTTCAAGAACGAAAATCTCATTCCGAAATTTTCCACTGCCACTTGCAATGCTTTGGTTAAATTCACATTTTGTAATTTGACATTAGTGCTGTTTCGAAAAGTGTCAACAACAAAAATATTGATTGCAGATCTTTCTGGCTTTTTAAAGGAACAAGATTTTTCTACATATTTTAGATGGTTGTGCAAAATTTCTAACTACTTCAGAGTTAGAGATAAAAGTTTTCATTTAAAAACAGTGTAAGTTTAATACTGTGCAAATCGGGGTAAATTTGTTTGAAAATTAATTGTAAATGTGTAGGATAAAAGAAAATTATTTAAAAACCGTGTAAACATGAAACCGTATAAATTGAGTACCGGGCATACCGAAGAATAGCCATAAATTTGTTTGAAATGTAATTGTAAATTGTAGTATTCAATAAATAAAATTTAAAATAAAACCCCTCTAAAATAAGTTTTCATTTAAAAAGTGTAAATTGAATACCGTGCTAATCGAGGGATAAGTGTAAATTTGTTTAAAAATTAATTGTAAATGTGTAGGATTTAACAAAACTGAAAAAAATTTCATTCCAAAATCCGTATAAACACGAAACCGTGTAAATTGAGTACTGTGCATATGAAAGGATAGCTGTAAATTTGTTTGAAATGTAATGTTAAATTGTATAGGACCCAATAAATAAAATTTAAAAAAATCTCTAAAATAAGTTCTCATTTAAAAACAGTGTAAACTGAGTACCGTGCAAATCGAGGGATGGGAGTAAACTTGTTTCAAAATTAATTGTAAACCATAGGATAAGGAAAAAAAAATTATTTAAAAAATCATTTTGAAACCTTATAAAAGCGAAACCGTGTAAAACGGAGTACCGTGCATATTGAAGGATAGTTCTGTAAATTTCTTTGATATGTAATTGTAAATTGTAGAATCCAATAAATAAAATTTAAAAAACCCGTAAAATAAGTTTTAATTTAAAAACAGTGTAAATTGAGATTTGGTGAGTGAGATGAGGTGAAAAAATGATATTTGGTGAAATGATAGGTGGTCACTCACCTTAAACTATAAGCATCTAATTTTAAAAAAAATCGATCAGATTTCGAGATTTTGTGAAAATCGTTTAAAACTGAGTGAATCTTTGTTCCCGCATTACGCAATAGCGACTAAAGCGAATGATATGAAATTTGGTCACACGATAGATGGTTGCTCAACATAAACTAAAGGAGTCCAATTTTTTAAACATTTTTATTAGATTTTGAGATTTTGTGAAAATTCTCTCAAAATACGTTCAATGATGATTTCTTCAAACTTCACGTAATAACGACTAATACGAATGATACGAAATTGAGTGATATGATAGGTAGTTGCTAATCTTAATTTATAGGCGTTGGATTTTTAAAATATTTTGCTTACATTTTGAGATTTTTCGAAAATCGTTTTAAAATGCTGAAAATTTGTTCCAGCATCACGAAATAAAGACTGCAGGGAATGAAACGAATTTGGATGACATGATAGGTTCTCACTCAACTTAAATTCTAGGCTTCAAATTTTTCAAAATTGTTGATTTCAAAATGTTGAAAATTTTGAGATTTTGCGAAAATTATTTCAATATGCGTAAATATTCGTTGGCGCATCACATAATTACGACTAAAGCGAATGAAATTATATTACTTGGTTACTCTCTAACCTGTAATATTTTAACAATACATGAAAATTATAACTTCGCTTTCTTTACTTTGGCAACATACTACATCCATTCTGTGTACTCCTACAATGCTGACGAAAGTTCTTGCTTTTGGGAAATTTTCGTTCACTAATCCGTCGAGGACGGGTACTTCAGCTAGTTTTATATAAATTTGTAAATTTTTGTTACTAAATTTTTTATTAGCTGCTGATGGTAGTTAACCCATTTGTGCCCAGATATTTTTGAGGAATCACGGAAAAAAGCGCACGATATTGAATGGGTTTGTATTTTGCGAAGAGAAGAGGGGGGGGGCATGAATTTAAAAAAATGTGAGGAACAAGTGGGCGTCCAAAAGGGCGTAAACAGAGGTACATTAGTGTATTTTGTATTTATTGAAAATTGTCATTCAGACAACATTTCCAAGAACAGTGGCCTGATTTGTAAGTACATAGTATGACTCTCCTACACTCTACAGAAGACCCTACAGATTCTACAGACATGGACGCCGGCAGCATAGGGCAAGTGGGGGGGGCAATGCCCCCCCTGGATTTTTGTATGCAGTGTTTTCCCTTGCTTTTTTGCTCTTTCCAACATGGTAACCCAACATGGAAGTAGTCTTTGCCCCCCCCTCCTTGAGTAGTCTTTGCCCCCCCTGGGAAATATTCTGCCGGCGCCCATGTCTACAGAAACTCCTTGTTCCAGATTAAAGAATAAATAGAAAATAAACAAAGGAGTAATAATAACATTAATACTAATTTCAGCGTTTTTTCAATAAACTGATTGTTCAATTTGTTTGTATTATTAATACAAAATCCAGAACTAGTGATTCAGTAAAAAATTACAGCAGTTTCGAAAAATGTAAATACCATCTCTCACCCAACAGGCAACCCTAAAAATAGAATCTAAAACTCTCACAGATTTAACATGCACGTTCTCTGTAATATGTTATCACATTCAGTCTGATTTGTAATCAGCTATGGCTTATTATTACTGGTTTTCTTTTTATAAATGCAAGAGTTTATTCTGATTCATGCTAATTTATCTTGTTAACTCTTTGGTTTTAAATAATAATTCTTAGAATGAATGATTTATATGTATATAAATATTTTTATTTTGAAAGTATTTAGTTTAAATATTACTACTTTTTTTTAGACATGCTTTTTTTTTCAGAATTAAATTATGGTATTAATAAATCAATTTAAAAAAAAACTTCCTTAAAAAACACTTTTGAAATCAAATGTTATTATAAGTGCAATGTTTTTAAACAAATTTTCATTTCTAAATTCTAAAAGAAAAACCCTTTTTAAAGGAAACTGGCTAAAAATGATTTAAAACTCATTTCTTAAAATGTAAAATATCGGCTATATATAACTGTAATTAAAATTACTTTTTAATTAGTTTTGTTGGAATAGTTTTAATAATTATATTTTTACCATTATTAGTATTGCAAAGCTTATTCCCCCTCACCAACTTTGTTTAAATATATATGCAAGCCTTTTTATGAGAAAAACTGAAACTTTCTACATCACCTCATTAATGTACAGAGGCATATTTTAGTTGGAAATTTTTGTAAGAGGGCTTTATAAAAACTAAAAGTTTGTATTTGTTTACATTTAATCTCCTGAAAGTTTTAATTCACCACAATAAAATAACTTTATAATTAATTCTATATGTATAAGGTCAATATATAAAGAAGTATATCCTAGGTCAGTGTTTTTTAGGGACCCTCTATAATAGGGATTGAAAGTGATTATGATTTTTATTTAATATTAAAAATATTAAAATTTTTACTTGCTGTGTAAATTATCAAGAAAGTTATTTTTGTTTTGTGGTTAAGGCAGATTTACACGAAGCATGTCTGCTTAATTAGGGTATGCCTTGGGCGGAGGACTTTTTGAGGGGTTCTGACGCGTCTGGAGAAACAGCCGTGCGGTAGGCAGGAACTCTAGAGCTATACACTTCAGCCGTTTACCAAATTGTTATGAAATTAGTAAAAAAAATATTTATACTATAATGCAAAAGGTCAAAATATATTTTTTAAAGCTTTATAAGTTAAATTTATATCTTCTAAAGCTCTTTCTGTACTTTACAAAACTCAGTAAACTCTAAAACTTTAAAAAGAAATTGCTGAAAGAAGCAAGAATGACGATATAGAGAAAACTAAATGGATAAGTTATCGAATATTGAACTTCATATATGAAAAAAATACAGCAAGAAGGAAAAAATATCTGTTAAAACAGTTATTATAACTTGATGTAAAACTGTGAGAACAACTCAATTAAGAAAGGGGAAAATGTCATTAACTTTTGTTCACCAAATAAAACTTTTTTTTTTTCATAAAATATCTTGTATTGCATTGAAAAATAAAACATGCAAAAAAAAAAAAAATATTTTAAAGAAACCCTAATATTTAGAAATAATTTAAAACCAGTACAGCAGATTGGAAATGAGAAAAATTGTTTAAACCAAGCGCTTAAAAAGTAACCCTGTTTAAATTAAGCAACCTTGACAGTGAACTTTTTAAAAATATTTTATTTAAAAAATATTTTTATATTATTATATAAAGACACAGACTGGAGTTCCTGTTCGCATTTTAAATGGAACAGTTAAAATGACCCGTTAAACAAATGTTAAAAAAAAAAAGATTTTGAAACGAAGTTTGGAGGTGGGACACATGCCCCCCTCCCCCCCACACACAGAGATTGTCATGCTGTTTGTTTTAGATTTTTAAACAAATTATTGTTTAACTGATTTTGGTACGAAATTGGGGGGGGGCATAGGGAGATACGTGCCCCCCCCAATCATTTCAGCACTACCATAGATTTTCCCCTATTTGTTTTGATAAAAATGATTTCATCCATTCTGTAGATGTATTCGGATATTTCCTTCGGAAGAAGGACCCCTTCACCCATCGCAACCCCCGTTTTAAACCCCGAGTTTTAGTGACCGGATGTGTTATCCGTCATTCATCAACCCGCGACGAAGAAAGAGAGTATATTCCTTCACACTGCCTACCCTCTTCTCCCGGGGGCTATTTCTGATAACACACAGTTCTATCTTTGTGCTTCTTGGAAAAACGTGAACGTGACCTTGACAAACACCTTGACAACTCAGTACTCACAGTGGCGGATTATTGGAAGTTTGTCGGGGGGGGCGGTTAGCTTGTCGGTGGGGGCGGTTAGTTAGAAGATTGACATATACGTCCATTTTATGGAAGTAAAATAGGATCTTTTACATTAATTTCTTTTTTCTCGGGGGGGGCACTCGCCCCTCCGCCCCCCTTTAATCCGCCCTTGGTACTCAATTGTGAATGCCCTCACCTCCCTCCTCCCTCTTCCTCCAGTATTTAACTGAAGGCTAAGTGAAAATACAAGTGTTTCTATTGGGGGGGGGGGCATTCAGAGTATGAAGCATGTTAGTGTAAAAATGATTAAAAAAAAAAAATTCAAATACTTAAAAAAAATTCACTTCACCAAAAGGCGCTCTTTCGGATGCCCACTCCTTCCTTACACCCCCCCCCCACACACACACATACTCATCCAAAAAAATAAAACCCTTCAAAATTGTGCGCTTTTTTCCGGGTGCGCTTTTTTCTGGTGCGCTTTTTTCCGTGCGCTTTTTTCCGGTGCGCTTTTTTCCGCCCACCATTTTTGAGACTTTCTTTGATTTTTGCTAATACCAGCAATAATAGATAAATTTCTGATGTCAACTTCTTGAGCAAGGTATGATTTCTTTTAAAATCATTCTGTATAAAAATAGAATGTCAGCATCCTACTGGGTCATGTTAAAATATTATGTGGAGTTAAGGTTCTATACTCGTGAATAAAGGCTAGGAAAAATAAATAACGCTTTCGACTGATAGCGAAAATGCCGTCCCAAAAAAGGGACGCTAGTCATAAATGGGTTAATATAGTTTAGTAAATATTGTATTTTTGATTTAAAATAGATATTTTGTATAGCAATGTATAAAATAACTGAATTCTTATTTATTTCATAAGCTTCTGAACACCCCCCCCCCAAAAAAAAAAGAAATTGGTTTTTGTTATAAGCTAAGAGTTTTTAGGAACCTCCTTAATTTTCATTTTTTTGATTGGCATTCTTTAATGATTTTTCTCTTTCCCTCCAAAAATAAATTTTGTATTTCAAAATTGGCATTCTTATGCTCCAAAAGTGACTTTTTCTTGCTCCAAATTGCTCCACTAATCTGTTTTTCTTGCTCCAAATTGCTCCAAAAATGTATTTTTTCTTGCTCCACAAATTGCTCCAAAATTTAATTTTAGCTGGCACATCCCTGAAGAAGTCATCTTTGTAATGTTCATAAAGTCTTAACCATCAATATTCATTATTAATTTTAATAAATATTAAAAATATATAATGTACAATTATGTATTTTAATATTACTGATCACTTTAAAATCAATTTAAAGTAGATACAAAATAGTAAATTAATTTTAATTTGCCTTTAATGAAATGTAAATACTAAATAAAAAAAATCTATAAATCATAAAATAGTTTTTCTATAACAACGGAAAAAATACTGTACTAAAACGGTTAAAATTTCAGCAGTTATTTTGACTCTTGAAAACAAAAAGTAACTAGTGCAATAAATATAATTAATAAAATAGATAAAAGACTTACCTTTTTTTCCCCTTGCTTTTTATCAAACAACTCCTCAGACACTGGTATCAATGGGGACCGAATTAGCTTTAAGCGGTAGAGTCTGTGTGTACGTCCAAAACAAAGTTCAATGGAAGGATCGGAAAGTGCAAATCTACACTACAAAAAAAAAAAAAAAAACCTCCACAGCTACTAGACATTAGCAGGGCTTGACGGTCAAAAACTGAAGCGGCCGACTTTGATTTTCAAAGGATCTTTCCAATAAGTAAGGAGAGTCATTATTTTTAATTTAAACAAAACTACACCCCCCCCCTCTCCCTCAAAGCGCAACTATAATGGATGTCTTCTCAATAACGAATTCCTGACAAGCAAACCCAGATGATGTAAATCAGTACATTGTAGTCTTTTCTCCAGACTAATACTTTATCTTTCTTTAAAATTTACCGATTTGATAAGAAAACTACTTACCTGTACTCATACACAAAAGAAGTTAATATTTCACTGCAGGATACAGATATTCGGCTGGTAAAATTCATTTAACTTAACCAAACTTGACACACAGACATCGTTTATTTAGCTAAGCTCTTTGTAATCCATTCTTTGCAGCTCATTCAATAATCCCGTCGGACATCTCACGTGTTCTTCTTCGGGTATTTTCCCCCCCAACCAAGTAGCGAAAGATTAACAACAGACTTGAAATGTAAAACATCATGTTACATACAAAACATTTTTAAAGCTCCCTTCTCTTTAGTCAATATGCTTACGGGGAAACCTGGTCCTAGTCTGTTAAGTGAACACAGATGTGACTGATTTTTGCGTTAACGGGAGATAAAAGGGCTGCGTTCGGCTTTAAATCACTCCGATTTTTCACAGAATCTGCATGGTCATTTAGTGATGACATGTTCTTATGTTTTGTTCATCCAGAAAAACGATCATTTTATGAACTGTTAAAAAGCCGCTTTTCTTGCAGGGTTTGAAATACATTAAAATGAAACTCATTGCACTGCACATTTTCTATTTTCTGTAACCTCTATTCCCGTGGCACTTTCTTCAATGTTAGTGACCTGTTAAATTTATAGCATTCCGAGCTCAATGTTCATGTTTTTCCTTGACTTGGACCGAAAATTTTAAATTTTTAAGAGAGTCCAGTACATTATTTTTATTTATTTATTATTTATTTTATCTTTTATTTATTTATTTTATCTCTTATTTTTATTTATTTTTTTTTGGGGGGGGGGTGATATTGTAAATATTTTTGAAAAATAATCTGGAACAAGGTATCTAATAATTTGGGGAGCTGGAACGACTTTTAGCGTGATTTCATTAATCAAAAGTTCGGCATAAGCGGGGGACAGGGGTCAATACAAACAAAAATTGGGTCCGTTTTGTGGCCCCTTCACAAAAGTACAGTCGATTAAAACTGAACTTCATTGGCATTTTACTCTACATTTTAATGTGTTTCATCAATTAACAGAAAAAGTGACATTTATTAAAATTTGGTTTGAAAATTCACAAAAATAAGTGCTGAAATTGACAAAATTAAACATTGAAATTCAAAAAAATATGCAATTTTTACAAAAATGGGACCCTGGAAAACATTCCTGGACCGACCCCTGATAAATTACGTAAGGTTTTGAGTTGAAGACGTTTTCACGAAAGAAAAGGGGGGGGGGGTATATAAATTAGGTGAATGTACATATACTATGTACTAAAGAAAACTAATATTCTGAGGTATTATCTTAGCTAGACTTTTAAACGAATTTATTGAAATGCTAGAAAATAGAATTATATGCACACATCGTCGCGCATAAGGGGGGCAAGGTAGGGAACTTGCCCCCCCTAAAGTTTTAGATTTATGTCTCCTGATGTTAACAATGGCAAAAACAGAACTAAATTTGTTAAAAGTTTGAAATTTGCCCCCCCCCAGGAAAATTACTATGGGCGCCCATGTATGCACATCAGCAGATCGTTAAAAACAATAGCAGTGAAGGTTCCCCTTCTGTGTCGAACGTTGCTTCTTTAAAGTCAAGTTGGTTGTGCCCGATCATAAAAGTGTGTTGTCTCTCTGCTACTGACCTTCAAACACCAAAATTAGGTTCATTAAAATATAAATGAGAAACTGGCCCCAACCTGTGACAGGGCGGCGGCTAAAGGGGGGGCAAGCGGGGACAAGCACCGGGAGACATTCTAAATGGAACGCCAAAATCAGTTATGGTTTCTTGGAGTGGGGCGCTGCTCCATGCGAGGAGGCACACGACCATGGGCGCCTATAAAGGGGGGCAAGGTAGGGAACTTGCCCACCTAAAGTTTTAAGTTAATGTCTCATTGTGTTAACAAATGGCAAAAACAGAACTAAATTTGTTAAAAGTTTGAAATTTGCCCCCTCTAGAAAAAAAATTTTGAAGTTTGCCCCCCACTAGGAAAATTAGTATGGGCGCCCATGCACACGACACTAATTATGGTTTGCCCCGGATGACATAAACTCTAATTGCGGCATTGCCTATGAAAATGACCTCTTCTTGCTCACTAGTTACAGCAACAGGTCTTTTTTTCTAACGCTGAACAATTGATTTCAGACAAGTTTAAAATAGCTGCCCCTTGATTTTTGCTTTCCTGAGAAATTATCTAGTGTGGCCATTTGGTAGAATCTGCCATCGTTCTTGTTGGGTTGAAAAGCTTCTATGACTCTATTCTTTTGTAGATTTTTGCAGGGGAATTTTTTTTTTTTTTTTAGAATCTCATAGTATATTTAGGTTATAAATGCATGATTTGTGTTCAAAATCATAACTTTGCCCCCTGACTTTTTAGACTAGGGGGCAATTTTTACAACTGCAGGGGCAATTGCCCCCCTTGCCACTCCCAGATTACGCCTATGCATCAAAAATCTGTGATGAATAACTGTTTCAGCTGTGACTGAAATCTCGCTATCGCAAGCTTATTGGCTTTTGTCAAAATATTGCCCAATTAAGTGAAACAAATCTTTAAAATTGAACTCAGCTTGGCGGTAAACTTTAGAATTGCAGTATTTTGTCTCTTTCAAATGAAATAAGTTTAGATGAAGTGCCCCGAAAATATTTCTGGTTTGATAGAGGTACAAGGAAGTCATGTGGTGTTATTTATTAGTTCAATGATTTGATTTAAAAAAACAAACAAAAAAAAATCATAATAAAAGGAGTAGTATATAGATTTTTACAGTTATATTCTTCCATGATGATTGTATGTAAGAGAATTTTTTTTCAACATCGTAAATTACAGTGTTACTTAAAAATATGTTTTCACATAATTTACACAGGAACCAGACTACATGCAAGCGATAGATATTAAAAAAATCAGATGTCAGTCATCCAATTTAAATTACTTTAGAAGTTATTTACAAAAACATTGAAAGAAAAAAAAAAAGCATCATATTTGACTGCATAAAATGATTTAGGTTCTTGAATCTAAACAGCAGGTAAGAACAGTATTCATAGAAAAATTGCTACTGGCATATTATCCTGGCACTCAAACAAGACAAGTGATTTCTCGCCAAGATAAATGCCAATCACATGAAATTATTAATGGTTTCGAATACGATTGGCAACAGATTCCAGCACATTTGATGAAAAAATACTTTGTCAGAAATGACCACTGGGATAATACGTAAGTATCAAAAAATCTAAATATCTTCAGAATAATTTCTAATCCTAATATCAGCTCCATGCAGAACAGAGTGGAAATAGTTTTAGGTAAAAGAATAAGGATTTATTTTAACGAAGTACAGTTTAACCATTTAATCATAGGTCCATGGACACGAGAACAACAACAGTATAAAGTAAATAAAAAACTTTGTAAAAAACACACATAACATGTTATAGGTAAGAGGATACGTACGTTTCAGTCAAAAATTGTTTTGGCCTTCTTCAGTCCAAGCCCTTCGTTGCAAGCACGTTACAACAGTATAATCTTGATTTCACGAAGTCAAAGAAACAACAGAAAGAATTGAGATAAGAAGGTGAAATAAAAGAGGGTGTCAGTTTAATAGAAAAAACACATTTATTCAAGATATTTAAGTTCCACTCCATACCTAATTTAGAATACTGCAAAAGAATAAAAAGGCTGGTAGCCAAGTTTAGTGATTTTGAAAAAGTAGATTCTATAGTGTTTTTTTTTTTTTTTTTTTTTTTTCTTTTTTAGCATAAGCAAAAATAAGTCATCATACATTAACACATCACATGCCAGTTTCAACATAAGAAACTTCCTGTTTTATTTATTTATTATTTTAATAAACTAACCACTGGTACAAAACTAGTTCTGTAAACAATGTATAAAGTGACTTTTTAATCAAAATATGTTTTTAAAAAATAATTAACAAACCAATTCTTTCATGTTTTTTATTGATTTATTCTAATGCATTTTATATGCACATTTAATAACAGAAACCACACCAGAAAGTGTTATCCATAGAAAGCATGCACTAAAATTCATGTCAATCTAAGGATAAACCTATCTAGTCATAGTTATAACTTCAAATTACATTGGAGACAAATTATCCATATATTTAAAAATCATGAAAAAATATCACAATCCTAACCTAGAAACAATATGTAATTTTGCAATTAGAGTTTAATTAGTTGCTGACAGCTTCAAAATTTCTTCCATATTTCTAAATAAATAATGTACATTCTTTCGTGCACAGTCGTGGATTGCTGTCTAAACTGAAACGCCTGTTGCTTGCTATTCTGCAGTTTGTTTACATTCTTCACAGTGGGGCTGCGTTCGTAATCCGAAAACACAATGAACCTCCTCAGATCAGACGTAGTTTATACGGATTACTGAGGGCCCGTTCGAGAATTCACCGGTTGGTTATGCACCGGTGCTACCGGTTGCGGTCATTCTTTGGTTAAGTGACGTCACGGTTGTCAACCGGTTTCGGTCATCCTCACCACATCCAATTCCAAGCCAAGAAAACAGAAATAAACATTGGCAACACTACGCTAATAACTGGAATAACCCACCTCGCTAGCAGGGTCATTCTGGTTGCGCTCTGGTCACGCTGAGCAGACAACCGCTACATGACCGAAACGTTTTCGAACGCGGTCAATTCCAGAGCTCCGCCCAACGCTCCGCCTTTTCGAACGCTCTGGTCGTGCACCGGTGTTACCGGTGCACAACGCATTTTCGCCAATCCCAACCGCCCGGAAGAATACCGCGTCTGCGCATGCTCAGCGAGATCGAGAGACCGGAAGTTTACTCTAAGATTGTTATGTAGATTGTTTTAAATGCTTTACCTTTGTGTTCATTTTTAAAAGCTTTTAAAATGCCCTTAAAATTGCCTGATAATTACACTTATAAGCAGGTAAAGTGTAGCGCTGATGAAAAAGTTTACAGAGTGAAAGAAATCATCGATAAATCATCTGCAGAGGTAAGTGTTTTGTTTTTATTTCTGATTGTATTTATTCTTATATGGTCTTTGAAAGAAACATTTTCAATAATGAATATAAACAAAGATACTGGTATTTTTCTACTTACATGTACTACATATTTTTTAAAAATTCGTTTGATTTAAATAAATTTGTAAGTATCAGGTATTTTTTGAATGTTTTAAAAATAAAAGTAACTGCTCTGTAATAATAGGATGCAATAAATAAGTTACATACATTGTTTTGTTTTTCTTTAAATAAATAAATAAAAAAAACTTAAAAAAAATAAGCTGATAAATATATATAACAGGTAAGTATTAAATATATACATCCATTTCCATTAGTTTTGTACTTCATTACTTTATTGTTTTTAAATATCTATCTGATCATTCTTCTACACATGTCTCAAAAAAGTAATGAGATGTTTCATAATATTATGTTAGTTAATTTTGTATATATAATGAGAAATGTAATTAGGCATTATTTATTCTGTATTATACATACAGGAGTTTTATCAACAAGAACAAAATCAAAGAAACAAAATCTGTCTCACTTGGTACACAGATTAAAATTAAGTAATTGCACCAAGGATTCAAAAAAAATTCAGGAAGTGTTTACAAGCTGCACTACACATTGATATAAATTTGAAAATGGTGCCTTCTATGAAACTTCCAGAAAAAAAATCTTAAACATGAAAGTGCACAGCAAAAATTTTCTAACAGACAAGTAATTCAAAAATTTTAATTTTAACGAATTTTTCTGAAAGTTTCATAACTAATACAGGTTTATCGTTTATTTTAGTGCGGTACAACTCAGTAGCGTAGCCAGGATTTTATTTTGAGGGTGGGGCTGGGTATCAAATTCTAAGGTAATTAAAGTGTTCCATTTTTTGCCCCTCCCCCCTTCTCACTGTCTATGCTCCTGGTACAACTTGTAAATAGACATTTTAAAAATATTGAAGTGCTCATAGTTGTTTCATATTTAGGTACCGAAATCTTGTGTTCTTTTCAAGCTGCACCATTAAATACAGTGATGTTGCATACAAATAGGGCTGTCCCCACTCCCTCCCTCTTCTGAATGTCACATAATGTAGCATACACCAAGGCGTCTAAATATAATTTGGAGATTAATTAAAAATATTAATTTTTCTGCATCTGGTAACAGGAACAGTGTGGCATGGCAGTAAGTGCTGCTGATTATTTTAAAATCACAGATAAATCTCGCAAAATTTAAAAGTTTTTTTTCTTCCAGAACATGAATTTTTTAATAATTATATATTTTTTCGATATTAAGTATTGCAGTTTTGAGGCCCAAGATTTTTTTTTTCTGTAGACATGGGTTTTATGGCCCCATTCTATAATCAGGCCCTGATTGGACAAAAGGTAGCCGAGAGGGGGGGGGGTTGTTACAAATCTGGCATTGGAATTTGAAAATTTGGTGACTTATTCTACATTTCTGTGGAATCTTGCATGTGTGCACATATGAATTTAAATTTGAAAAATAATAATGAAGGCATATTAATAAAATAGCATCCTACTATACAGTTATGTTGATACCTGACTCATTGACTGGAACAATTCTGGTTCAACCACTCCAAGATAAAACTTTTACCACCATCACTCCAAAAAGATTACAAAGTTCTGTACAACAAAGTAATAAAATCCATGTATCATTTGAAAATTTTCATAATAATGTATAAAAATAAAGAAAATAATCTGCACTATTCTAAAAATCTGAAAATCCACCTGTTCCCTAATTTTCAAACGAGTTTCCACTATTTTCATCTCTATTTTATTTCCGAGAGTTAAAATGAAGTTAATCATATGCGTGAAAAAATTAGGTGTTGCAAGTGATAATGGCATCATACTGAAGTCCTGGTTATCAGGCTTTGAAGGGAAAGTTGCGATTCCAATTAGTTTACAATTTTCCCATTTATTTCACACCAAAATCTACAAGATATAAGGGTTTCTCTGATAAAAAAATCATTTTTAAAATATTTTTTTTTTGCCACAACGTAATGCAGAACAATACAATTAAATTGGCGGGTTAACATTGTTTTACCTACACCAGCTGATTCAGAGGTGTCCTTCTTCTCGACATGAAAGGACCCCATTAACATGTGTAACAGTCATAACTACGTCTTGCCAAAATTTGCTGTGTGGTCCTTAATATTGCCTTGTGGATAACTAACAAGTTCCTTATATGCTATCGTATATAGATTGTATCACATGAATTTTATTAAAAATAAACTACATTGCACTCATGTTTTAATTCTTTTTTCAGATTTGAACAAGGTAGTAGGAGTAAGACAGCAGATCCTCTAATTCAAGATTACCCAGCTGTTATTACCTTTAAAAACCAGCATAACCATCCGATTCATTGTGCTGATAGCCTCAAACATAGAGACATGTCCGTAGATACAAAGGAAAAATTATGTTCTTTATTTCGACGGGGGCACAATCCGTCTTCAGCTCATCATTCATTAAAAATGGATTTAATGCTAGAACACAGAGATAATTATTTTAAAGTTGCCGCTGATGGGCATTATCGTCCCACAGTATCTGTAGTTGATAAATTATATAAAAAGGAATTTTCACATGAGAATGGTAATTTTGCAGGAGATAAAATGTTTCAAAAATTAGAAGAAATGCTACAGGAATACAACAGCTATTCTGGTGGTTCTGTGAAATTTCACAGAACAATAGATGAAAAACATTATTTTGTAGTTCTTTGCACACCAATTATGCTGCGTGTACATGCAAAAGTAGCACAACCTCGGGAATTAGTGCTGTTAGATGCGGCTGGGGGAATGGACAAACAAAGACATAGGATATATGCATTTGTAACCCCGACTGTTGCTGGTGGTCTTCCACTCGGCATAATAATTACTGATTCTGAAAACGAATATGTTTTTACCGAAGCATTAGAGTGCTTTAAAAATCTTGTTATAGAAAATGGCTTTTATTTGCAGAAATTTCCTACTGTGTTTCTCACAGATAAAATAATAGAAAACTAAAAAATATTACTATATACTGAGTAAGGGTATTTATGTTGCAATTCACTTCACTAGTTTGTATAAATTACCAGAATTGCATGTATCATTATTTCAAAATTTCTTTTGTATTAGTTTTGTTATGTTATTGCTAAATAAACTTTTTTTTATCTATAAAGACTACATTACTTGTGCTTTTGTATGTTCATAAGGCACTATGGTAATAATTATATAATGTTAATTTTGCCATTTTCTTTGAATGTTACTGCTACTGAAAAACAATAGACACACAGTAATAAGGGATTTTTTTTTTAGTTCAATATAAGAATATTGTTTTAATACTAAAGAATACTTCAGTATTATAATACTATTACAATTTACTATTGTAAATAGTATAATACTGGCACAGTCAACACTCCTTATATTGACCATACATTACAAATACCAGTGATAAAACCTGGACTGTAATTAAAAAAAACACTTTTATGAAACACACAGATAAAGTGCAGTATGAGCATTTTGAGTGGCACAAAGAGTCCACCCTTTTTCAGCTGCAGCGCAACCGAAAACCAACAGCAAATCAGAGCCTCTCTTTATCCATTGGCACTTTTGAAGCTAAAGAATAGTGAACCCTTTTTACCATCTGAAAAGTTTATTACGCTTTTTTCTTTATCTGTGTGTTTAATGCAAAGTATTTTATCGGTGGTCAGTCCGGGAATTTTTTCTAGGCTCCCATTTTTGTGAATTTCAATACTAATTTTGCGAAACTCAACACTGATTTTTGTGAATTTTCATACAAATTTTTAATAAAAGTCACTTTTCTGTTAAAATAATTGATACAGATTAAATTGTACGGTAAAAGGCCATTGTTAAAACAGATTAAATTGTAAGGAAAAACAGACCCAGTTTTCGTTTGCATCGACCCCTGCTTAATGTAATTATATCATAACACCAGTTTTGTTAATAATCCCTGAGTGTGTATACCAATATGCTGTATTTTTTTTCTTCTTGCATAAAAACTGTCCAGTGTCATCTTATCCCAATTCAAAAGACACTCTTTTCGTAATTTTTCCAAAAAGAGCATGTTCCCAAACATTAACTTGAAATGACTTTAGTGCAGTTGCGGGTACACTCTTCTCTTGACTACAAGTAAACCTAAAAATTTCTCGAGTTGCTAAAGAGTTTAACCTGTTCACTCTCATCATTGAAAAGGCACAATGAAGAATACTTCTTAACCGATGTAGCTTCCAAACATGCGTCAAAGATAGAAGGTGAGTCTGTAGCATTTTTTCAATGATGGCAATAAAAAGGTTAAACATGGGTTCAAAATTACAGATGAATTGGGGGGGGGTAAAGGAATGACCCATCTCTGGTAAAAATCCTTCATCTTCTTCTTGAAATTTTGTCATGCGAAGCTCAGATGTAGTCTTCAGTGTTACGGTAAAACTTTTGATAAAAGAAAAAAAATAACTAGCCACACACTGAAATATATGTTTAATTTCATAAAATTTTATTTGTAATACCAATGATAAAAGTAATTTGAGTATTGAGTTGGAATCTTAGATATAAAATTTACCTATTTTTATGCCACCCACTCCAAATAACAAAACATTTCTTTCTTCATACCTGCTTCATGTATATGCAAATAATATAATTGCAACAATGAATTTTTTAAAAAATATCTGTGTAAGTTTCATCGTAAAGTTTTTTCAAAATAATTGGGGGGGCCGGGCCCCACAACCACATATATTCACGTCAGTGGAGTAGCCAAGGGGGGGGGGGTTATACCCCCCATGAGGAATTTTTTGCCATACAAAATGTATATGCCTCACTCCCTTATCATACACCCGTACCGTATACATATATGTGAGTCGCAGAAGTCGTACCACCCCCCCTTCCCCTTAAAAAATTTCTGGCTACGCCACTGATTTATGTACATATAACTTACTCTTAATTGCCAACTAGTACGGAATAGAATTAACCACTTTTTCTACATGATTTTTCGGCTTAAAATATAGCAAAATTTTTGTGCTGCGCGCTGGAGCTGGTTACTATTTTGAAAAAAATAATTTTAAAATATACTGTTTACAAAAAGTGGTTAATTATATTCCGTAGTAGTTGGCAGCTATGACTTACTATGTGTAAGTGTAAATTATTGGAGGCGCTCGAGCTCTATGGGTCCATAGAATTCTACACCTATGTAAGGTAAGTATCCATGTTAGTATCTTTCTACTATGTTATAAGTTAAAAATAGAAGCAAAGAAAACGTTTTTTAAACGTTTGTAAATGGCGTGAAATACTTTTTTTTATGTTAGTATAAATTAGTTTTCTGTATTTAGTGGTAAATTATTGGGTGGGCTCAGCCCCTATTCACAATTTATTGGGGGGGCTCGAGCCCCACGGGCCCATATAACTCTACCCCTATGGTAAGTTTACACCAAATTTGAAATAGAAAAACTGTGGATTATGCAATATTAACTTAAAATGCAAAATGCACAAATAAAAATCAAGACTAAATTATTGGAAATCGAGCATTTCATAAAGTTATTAAAATTCATTTGATTTAAATAATTTCTTAAAACTAAGAAGCAAAAACTTTAAATCTGTTTAATAATACTAATGTGAAATATTGTTTTTTTTTTTTTTAAATAAAAAATACCTTTAATAAAAAATTCAGAAATTTACATTAAAAAGCCTTAATTTACGTTTCATATGTAAATTAAGTTTATAATTTAACATTTTTATGCTTTTATTTTTCATCAGCTAAAGCAAAATTGAAGATCTGATAATAAAATTTACATTTCAATATGTGTCATCCTCTATATATTCATTATCACTATAATAGACTAACTACATTTTCACCGAACAGATGGCGCCAGCACCGTCCTTAAAGCTTTGTGCGGTTTCCGGTCGCATTTTCGCCAATCCCAACCGCCCGCGCGAATACCGCGTCTGCGCATGCTCAGCGAGATCGAGAGACCGGAAACCGCACAGAGCTTTAAGGACGGTGCTGGCGCCATCTGTTCGGTGAAAATGTAGTTAATTTATTATAGTGATAATGGATATAGTGATAATGAATTAATCAATAAATTAGATTATTTATTATCTTCAATGAATATTTTTAAACGCTCATTTTAATGTAACATAATTTTAGTTAATGAAAATTAGTTTATTTTATAATAATCAAATAAAAGTGACTGAAGATGACACATATTGAAATGTAAATTTTATTACCAGATCTTCAATTTTGCTTTAGCTGATGAAACATAAAAGCATAAAAATGTTAAATTATAAATTTAATTTACATATGAAACGTAAATTAAGGCTTTTTAATGTAAATTTCTGAATTTTTTATTAAAGGTATTTTTTATTTAAAAAAAAAAACAATATTTCACATTATTAAACAGATTTAAAGTTTTTGCTTCTTAGTTTTAAGAAATTATTTAAATCAAATGAATTTTAATAACTTTATGAAATGCTCAATTTCTAATAATTTAGTCTTGATTTTTATTTGTGCATTTTGCTTTTAAGTTAATATTGCATAATCCACAGTTTTTCTATTTCAAATTTGGTGTAAACTTACCATAGGCGTAGAGTTATATGGGCCCGTGGGGCTCGAGCCCCCCCAATAAATTGTGAATAGGGGCTGAGCCCACCCAATAATTGACCACTAAATACAGAAAACTAATTTATACTGACATAAAAAAAGTATTTTACGCCATTTACAAACGTTTAAAAAAAACCTTTACTTGTACTTTTAAAAATTTTCTTCTTTTGGTTTCAATCATGATTTAGTATTCATTGTGACGCCATGTAACACACAATGTTACTAATAAGCTGCCCTCGCCAGGCTCTGGTTAATTAAAATCAGATTATGCAATGTAAAGTATGTAATGAAGAAAAGTTCAGATGTGTCTAAAATGCACTTTCTCATCTAAAATGTTGTTTTTTTTCCTATTGGATTTTTTTCTTTGCTTCTATTTTTAACTTATAACATGGCAGAAAGATACTAACATGGATACTTACCTTACATAGGTGTAGAATTCTATGGACCCATAGAGCCACTTTATGGGCGCCTCCAATAATTTACACTTATACATAGTAAGTCATAGCTGCCAACTACTACGGAATATAATTAACCACTTTTTGTAAACAGTATATTTTTTAATTATTTTTTTCAAAATAGTAACCAGCTCGAGCGCGCAGCACAAAAATTTTGCTATATTTTAAGCCGAAAAATCATGTAGAAAAAGTGGTTAATTCTATTCCGTACTAGTTGGCAGTTAAGAGTAAGTTATATGTACGTGAATCAGTGGCGTAGCCAGAAATTTTTCATGGGGAAGGGGGTGGGGTACGACTTCTGCAACTCACATATATGTATACGGTACTGGTGTATGATAAGGGAGTGAGGAATATACATTTTGTATGGCAAAAAATTCCTCATGGGGGGTATAACCCCCCCTTGGCTACTCCACTGACGTGAATATATGTGGTTGTGGGGCCCGGCCCCCCCAATAATTTTGAAAACTTTACGCTTATGAAACTTACACATATATTTTTTTAAAAATTCATTGTTGCAATTATATTATTTGCATATAGATGAAGCAGGTATGAAGCAAGAAATGTTTTGTTATTTGGAGTGGGTGGTAACAATAATAGGTAAATTTTAAAGTAACAATAAATAAAAATAGGTAAATTTTATATCTAAGATTCCAACTCAATACTCAAATTACTTTTATCATTGGTATTACAAATAAAATTTTATGAAATTAAACATATATTTCAGTCTGTGGTTAGTTAATTTTTTTCCTTTATCAAAAGTTTTACCGTAACACTGAAGACTACATCTGAGCTTCGCATGACAAAATTTCAAGAAGATGAAGGATTTTTACCAGAGATGGGTCATTCCTTTCCCCCCCCCCCATTCATTTGTAATTTTGAACACATGTTTAACCTTTTCATTGCCATCATTGAAAAAATGCTACAGACTCACCTTCTATCTTTGACGCATGTTTGGAAGCTGCATCGGTTAAGAAGTATTCTTCAATGATAAGAGTGAACAGGTGTGCCTTTTCAATGATGAGAGTGAACAGGTTAAACTCTTTAGCAACTCGAGAAATTTTTAGGTTTACTTGTAGTCAAGAGAAGGATGTACCCGCAACTGCACTAAAGTCATTTCAAGTTAATGTTTGGGAACATGTTCTTTTTGGAAAAATTACGAAATGAGTGTCTGTTGAATTGGGATAAGATGACACTGGACAGTTTTTACGCAAGAAGAAAAAAAACACAGTATATTGGTATACACACTCAGGGATTATTAACAAAACTGGTGTTATGATATAATTACAATAAACAGGGGTCGATACAAACCAGTGGCGGCTTGTGGGATACAGCAAGTACAGCCGGGCTGCACTTGAAATTATCAGCACATACTTTAAAATAATTTATTCTACTAATTTTCCTAAATTCAGATTAGAATTATGGAATTCCTGTGGTAAATTAAAAAAATCTCAAAAAAAAAAAAAAAAAAACCGTATTGTGGCGCCAGATCGCTCATTCAGAAAAAAAGCACTTTAATCTTCCCGTAATTCAATTGGGAAAATCTTTGGTTCAGCCCAGAGCGCTGATAAGAAAATTGGCAGCACCGTTGCCATGACAACGGTTAAGTAAGCATTTCCTCCAGCCAAACTACTAAACAGCCTACTTCAAAAAGTTTTCACATTTGAAAGATTGTATTTTGCTAAGAAAATCCATTCTTACATGAATATTTCATGCAGAGGAAATCATTTTATTTGTCAAAAAGAGTTAACTTGGTAATCGAGAAAAACTATTGTAAACTAATTGGAATCGCAACTTTCCCTTCAAAGCCTGATGACCAGGACTTCAGTATGATGCCATTATCACTTGCAACACCTAATTTTTTCACACATATGATTAACTTCATTTTAACTCTCGGAAATAAAATAGAGATGAAAATAGTGAAAACTCGTTTGAAAATTAGGGAACAGGTGGATTTTCAGATTTTTAGAATCGTGCAGATTATTTTTATACATTATTATGAAAAATTTCAAATGATACATAGATTTTATTACTTTCTCGTACAGAACTTTGTAATCTTTTTGGAGTGATGGTGGTAAGAGTTTTATCTTGGAGTGGTTGAACCAGAATTGTTCCAGTCAATGAGTCAGGTATCAACATAGCTGTATAGTAGGATGCTATTTTATTAATATGCCTTCATTATTATTTTTCAAATTTAAATTCATATGTGCACACATGCAAGATTCCACAGAAATGTAGAATAAGTCACCAATTTTTCAAATTCCAATACCAGATTTGTAACAACCCCCCCCCCCTCTCGGCTACCTTTTGTCCAATCAGGGCCTTGATTATAGAATAGGGCCATAAAACCCATGTCTACAGAAGAAAAAAAAATCTTGGGCCTCAAAACTGCAATACTTAATATCTAAAAAATATATAATTATTAAAAAATTCATGTTCTGGAAGAAAAAAAACTTTTAAAATTTGCCAGATTTATCTGTGAGTTTAAAATAATCAGCAGCACCTACTGCCATGCCGCACTGTTCCTGTTACCAGATGCAGAAAAATTAATATTTTTAATTGTAAACACTTCCTGAATTTTTTTTGAATCCTTGGTGCAATTGCATAATTTTAATATGTGTACCAAGTGAGACAGATTTTGTTTCTTTGATTTTGTTCTTGTTGATAAAACTCCTGTGTGTATAATACAGAATAAATAATGCCTAATTACATTTCTCATTATATATACAAAATTAACTAACATAATATTATGAAACATCTCATTACTTTTTTGAGACATGTGTAGAAGAATAGATCAGATAGATATTTAAAAACAATAAAGTACAAAACTAATGGATGTATATATTTAATACTTACCTGTTATATATATAAATATATATTTATCAGCTTATTTTTTTAAAGTTTTTTTTATTTATTTATTTAAAGAAAAACAAAACAATGTATGTAACTTATTTATTGCATCCTATTATTACAGAGCAGTTACTTTTAGTTTTAAAACATTCAAAAAATACCTGATACTTACAAATTTATTTAAATCAACCGAATTTTTTTTTTAAATGTAGTACATGTAAGTAGAAAAATACCAGTATATTTGTTTATATTCATTATTGAAATGTTTATTTCAAAGACCATATAAGAAATAAAAACAAAACACTTACCTCTGCGATCTGGTAATAAAATTTACATTTCAATATGTGTCATCCTCTATATATTCATTATCACTATAATAAACTAACTACATTTTCACCGAACAGATGGCGCCAGCACCGTCCTTAAAGCTTTGTGCGGTTTCCGGTCTCTCGATCTCGCTGAGCATGCGCAGACGCGGTATTCGCGCGGGCGGTTGGGATCGGCGAAAATGCGTTTTCTACCCACAAGTTTGATAGGGGAAAACACGCGCGCGCGCAGGGAGAAATGCATTAGAAGATGGATTCGTGGGGAAAAGTACTTCGACGTTTTTAAGCAAGGATCGCGCTAATTTATTAATCGTGCGGTCTGCTCTCTTTCTTTTTTTCCCCGTTTTTTTTTTTCTTTTGGTAGTTGAAATAAAAATATTGCCACAAATGTATTTATTATATATTATGTATGTACACTTAGAAGTTTTTAAGCATCGGTTACATGGCCAATTAATTGTGCAGTTTGTTCTCTCTTTTTTTTTCTTGTCTTTTGGTAATTAAAATTAATAATTTTATTTGATTTGAGATTTTTGTTAATTGAGACCCTTAACCAGGAGGCTGTCGTCTCGATTGCTCCGAAGAGAAATTAATAATAGTTACATATGGATTTATTATATATTTATAAATACATATATATGTGTCTGAACGATTGTTACTATAAAGTAATGCATTTATTACTTATATATAGGAAAATATCAGTGGCATGGCTACTGGGTAGAGGGGTTATAACCCCCCATGACGAATTTTTTGTCATACAAAATGCATTTTCTTCACGTATACACAACATATGTATACAGCTCATTACGATACACGAATTGCAGTAGTCGTAACCACTCCCCCCCCCAGAAAAATTTCTGTCTACGCCACTGGAATATATAAATAATTTGTTACTTACTTATACTTAATAATAAGTACAATACTTAATAATGACTTGAGGTCACAATTATTTTAACTAATATTGCAATGGCCACTAACTTTATTAAAAAGGATGTCAATAAATAAAAAGAAATAAATCAGATTACAAAACACTTCCTAAAAAAGTTCATACATTTTTTTTTTCATTTTTAAAATAATGGTTACGCTTTTCAACATACGTCTCTAACGAGTCTCTTAAAGTTAGTGTACCTTTCTCCTCCTGTGTCAATCGTTGCATTTGGGCAATCGGGAAGCAACGACTATCAGGGTTGAGGAATTCAGAATATTACCATAATCTTAGAGAACTTGACGCCAGAATTATTTAAACTACTGTTGTAATTGCATATATTAAGTCTTTCATGCAGCATCAACATAATTAACATAATTAGGTCTTTGGTACAGCTGAGACCCAACGTGTGCGTTTGGGGTGTCGGGGAGCAACGACGATCAGGGAAGGGGAATCGTAACCATTGACGTTTTAGTTCGATAAGAAGAACATATACGATAATAATAAGATACAATAGGATAGGTAAATAAGATAAGATAGTTCCAACATCTGAGATGAAGGCATGGGCGCCGGCAGCATAGGGCAAGGGGGGGCAATGCCCCCCTGGATTTTTGTATGCAGTGTTTTCCCTTGCTTTTTTGCTCTTTCCAACAAGGTAACCATGCGTTGAAGTAGTCTTCGCCCCCCCCTGGGAAATATTCTGCCGGCGCCCATGGATGAAGGTATAATTCGCTCAGTACTTCGGTGTGATTTTACTTTTATTTGGAAGACTATAAGACTTATTTTGAGGTAGAAGGAAATTTACTTTTTACTAGAATTAAAGTTGGTTTATTTTTATTTATTTATTTTTCGTTTTATAAAACTCGAAATTATTCAATTTACTAAGCACAGACTTTCGATGTCCACGGGATCATGTGCAACAGTCCCTCTCATTCACCTGTCTCCAGCACCCGCTTCATTATAAATAAATTGTTTAATGCAACCAGTCATAAGACAGAAAATATTTGGGCGTATCCTAGCAAGGACGTATTTAGGGGGTCCAGACCCCCTCGAAAATTGGAATTTTGTTACTAAAATGGTAATGATATAGTATTTTTGTGTGAAATTCTGCCGTTTATACTCTTTGGACCCCCCCCCCCGAAGTTTTCGGATCCCCCTCCCCCGAAGTGTTTTTTTTTTTTGGATACGTGCCTGTATCCTAGGACCAGTATTTTTTATAGGGTGCCTATACTGCTGAATCTTGTTAACGCAAGCAAGGTTAGGCAACCATCTTGTTTACGAAAAAATTCACGAGCAATAACTAGTTTTTGGAGTTTGTGCAGTAAATGGCGTTCGTAAAAATATAGTCTGCCAGGAATGTAGCGTGTGTAGTATTTAAAGCACTTTAACAGGAGCAAACAAAATAGCTCTCATAGATTACACTCTAATGGCAGAATGAAAATATAATTTATTGCCTTTGTTTCTACTGCTACCTCTTATCGAATAGAAATGGTGGCTGCGATTCTCCATCCCTGATCGTCGTTGCTCCCCGATGGCCCAAACGCACACGTTGCGTCTCAGCAGTACCAAAAACTCAATATCTTGATGCTGTGTGAAAGACTCAATATATGAAATTACAACGGTAGTTTAAATAATTCTGGCGTCAAGTTTTCTAAGATTATGGTAATAGTATTTTGAATTTCTCAACCCTGATCGTCGTTGTTTCCCGATTGCCCAAATGCAATGCAACGATTGACACAGAAGGGGAAGGATACACTAACTTCTTTTAAGAGACTGGTTAGAGACGTATGTTGAAAAGCGTAACCCTTATTTTAAAAATGAAAAAAAATGTATGAACTTTTTTTAGGAAGTCGTTTGTAATCTCATTTATTTCTTTTTATTTATTGACATCCTTTTTAATATAGTGGCCATTGCAATATTAGTTAAAATTATTCTGACCTCTAATCATTATTAAGTCTAAGTTATTGTATATAGTAAATTAAAAAGTATTCATTCCAGTGGCGTAGGGAGAAATTTTTCATAGAGGGGGGGGGGGTTACGACTACAACGATTCATGTATATGTGTATATATGTGTGTGTGTGTGTGTTGTGCGAGTGTGAAGAAAATATGTTTTGTATGACAAAAAAATTCCTTATCGGGGGGGGGGGTTAACCCCCCTTGTAGCTACGCCACTGATATATTCATATATATATAAATAATAAATACATTACTTTATGGACAATACCTTACTTTATATGTGAGTAAATACATATATGCACACATATATATGTATCTTATAAATAAAAATGAAATTCTGTTTGTTTGTTTGTTTGTGGATTTGAGTTGTATACAAATCCACAAAAATGGATCTATCAGCCTGAAATTTTGCACAGATATGTAAAATAATATAGAATAAATCATAGTCCACTTTAAAACTTTGAAAGTCCACCCATTCCCGGAATTTAAGAGATTTTTTATGTTCTCCATGCAAAAACCTTTCCGTAATTGTAACCCGTAGTGAAAAAAGTGTGAAATAAGGATCGTGGTTGCCATGTGTGGCGATTTTGCCGAATAAGATGTTTTAAATTCTCAAAGTAAAAATAAAAGAATAATAATGATTTTTTTTTGTTAGTTTATATTTGTAAGATTATTAATTTTTTATTATAATATCGTGTGCATGGGAAATCGGAGCAGGAATGAAAAGTTTTATACGCAAAACAATAAGAATTGAAGATTTCCGAGGCTAATATGTAATTTTTTTTTAGTTTGGCGAAAAAATAAAATGGCTCAAATGCTGATTTTGAGAAAGTGAGTTCTAGCGGTTTGCAGTTTTCGGCTTGGCGCAATTTATTGAGAGCTTAAGGAAATAGATTTTTGAAAGCAAGTGCAAAGGTTTTATTAGAATACAGCGTTAAATTTTAATGATCCGTGAAGAAATAATGCAGTTATTAAGGGATTTCAGGCGATCTATCTTCAGAATTCTCGCCAATTGAGTACATTGATTTAAGTTGGGGGAATTCCGCCAAATTTCAGAAAATTGAAATCTTCTCATTTAGTACATCGGAGTAACGATGAATAAAACACGTTATAGTTGATAATTTTAAAAAATTCGGTTGTATTAAGGGATTCCCCTTTTAAATAAATGTGTGCTTTACTTTTTGGCGGCCGAACCATTTCCCATATTGATTGCTGCTAAGTCAATGCTTCGAATGATTTCCTGAAAAAACTCTTGCAAAATGGCGTATGTTGGCACTTTGGCGAGGCTTAGATTTGAAACTGGATTTTATTTGAGACTGGGATATATAATGATACTTGTTATAGATAAAAATGAATGTTGGTATGTTTGTATGAGGTTGAAAAACTCCAGCACCGTTGCACCATGAAATTTGGTTCACCTAAGTCTTTTATCATTGAGAAGCTTTTTATGCTATCCGTTTTCCTCTAACTTGCCACTAGGTGGCGCAGCAGAACGTCGAATTCTATTCCGTTTAGCCGTTTACTATGCGAATATCGTCCAACCGATTTCGATGAAATTTGGTACACGCGGATATTAGAACACGGAGAATATTTTTCAGTATCCATTTTACTGTAACTTGCCGCTAAATGGCGCTGCAACACATCAACTTCTATACCGTTCGACCGAACGGCATAAAATTTCTTATACTTACACATTTCAGCACGAAGAATATATTCTAACTGTGTTCCTTTTGATGTTACTCACCACTAGATGGCACTGCAATGCATTATTATTTTAACTCGCCACTAGATGACGCTGCAGCAGGCCAAATTCTTGACCATTCAAACGGTCGCTATGAAAATCAGTATACATAGCTATTTGAACAGTGAGAATATTTTGGCGTTATCCATTTTGCTATAACTCGTCACTTGACGGCACTGTAGCAAATCATTACTTTAATTAACCACTAGATCGCGCTGCAGTGTATCACTTCTTGACTGTGCAACTAATCGCTATGAAAATAGGTATACATAGATATTTGAACACGGGGAAGAGTTTGGCGCTATCCATTTTCCTATATAATTTGCCACTAGATGTCGCGTCGTCAGGGCTGTCCAGCCGATCGTCCTGAAATTTCGTATTCATCGATATCTGAATGCGAAGAATATTTCCGCCGTATCCGTTTTGCTAAAACTCTCCACTAGATTGCGCTACGCTGCATGGCCTTCTGCACCGTACAAACGATTGCCTTGAAATTCGGTATGCATGGTTATTGAACACAATATAAAGCGATATCCATTTTGCTATATCTCTTTATTACAATAAATAGTAATCCCCACAAATCGTAATATCAAAAAGTCCATTCATTCCCGTGCGAAGAACGGGTACTTCAGCTAGTTTATTATAAATATATTTGTAACAATTATTAATTTCAATTACCCTTCCCCCCTTCAAAAAAAAAAAAAAAAAGAAAGAAAGAAAAAGAAAAAAAACGAGAACAGACTGCACAATTAATTGCCCATGCTTAAAAAGGTCTAAGTATACACACATAATATATAATAAATACATTTGTAATAGCAATTGTTCATTTCAATTACAAAAAGAAAAAAAAAACGAGAATAGATCGCAGGATTAATAAATAGCCATGTAACGCGCTTGCTTAAAAACCTGGAAGTCCTTTTCCCCACGAACCCATCTTCTAATACATTTCTCCTTGCGTGCGCTCGTATTTTCCCCTGTCAAACTGGAAGGTAGAAAAGTCTAAGTTCTTGTATTGGGATTCCATCTGCCCCTATCCGCACGTGCCAAATTTCCCATTTCAGTTTTGTTAATGATTAATCACTTTTCATGAAGAACCATGCTTGAAATTGACGTACGAAAATTTTCTTGCACTTGAATACTTTTTTTAGAGGGTGTAAAAAGTTTCATGAAAAATTATCACAAAATGATCCAATGTAAAAAACAGTGTCTTCTGAAAAATACAAATACTATTCCAAGAGTTAAATTTTGAATAAATTGCAATATTTCAACATGATGTTCCTTTCATACTTCTGGTTTAAATGAATGAAATACTTCCATTAATTTATTAGAAATAAGAATACACAATTGATATAAAGAGCTATTAGAGTTCATTTTTAAGTATCAAGTCAGTCAAGATTTAAAGTATGGGTATACATGGTAATATGTTGTGTCCTCGAATAAGTCCCCAAAAATATTTTCTAGTGTCCCCAACTTTTCCTTGGATTCGAGGACAATGCTTGATTTGTCCCCAAAATTCTGTTTAGAAATATGGTCGCCTTAAATATACGTCCATGATTGTACAAAAAATATGTAAATACGTGTGCATGTGAAAGTTGATCCGAACGAAAGACAGAACGGCAATGTCTATCTGTGGGATGCTTTTAATTTGATCTTAAATTAAAATAAATAAAATCATTTTTTAAATTAAATCATTTCTTGTCTCTTCTTACTCGCAATTCTTGCGTCATATCTTTATATAATAAGAAAATGCACTGCTGTTTCGTGTAACTTATTCTGAATATAATAAAATTGCTTGTTATGTTGAAAATATTTTGTTTGTTCTTTTGATAAATACTTTAATGTGCAAAATAAATAAATAAATAAATTTCTATATTAAAAAAAATGTCCCATGCATTTGTAATTTGAATGTTTCAAAAAAAATGGATTATTTGTAGTGGAAAGCTAGTAAAAGACCCCTGCTTTAAAAAGAATTCACACATATAAGAGATTCACCCAAACTGAAAATCGGATGAGTAATATTTCATTGCTATCGATTGAGAAAGAAATGTTGGCATCCTTAAGACAAAGATTTTTACGACGTAATAATCGAAAACATTCATCCAAAATAAGAATGTGATTTTATTTTCAAATAATGGATGAATATTATTCTTTACCGTTTCGATAAGTACAATATCTGTGCATATCAATAATTTCCCATTTCTAATTAATAAATATCTAAATACTACTAACTATTTAAGATTATTTTTTCATTTTTAATTATTCAATCTCTAAATAAATAATACAAATAACCATTTAGGATGTTTTTTTTCAAACGTTAGGTAATCTAATTTGCTTTGAAGTACATCCCAAAATGTTCTTTATTCTTACATCATCTTATAAAAGTATTCGAGTGTCAGACAAATTTACTGTGCTAATGTGTTCGGTCTTATGTATATTGTTTTACATAAAAAATAAATCATAGTCCAATAACAACTTCTAGTATTTCTTTTGAGTTGTGTTTTTTGACAAATGAATCAGTAATCAATCGAATCAAATAAGAAATTCAGCTTAGGCTAGAATAGTTTTTTTTTTTTTTGTATATTTTTGTACTAAATATTTAACCTTAATGTTGATAAAATATATGAACATAATATTTTTTGACTATTTACATCACACCTTTGTTATACAAAAATGATCAAAATTTGGCCCCAAAATTTTCTTTTCGTCGATCGTTTCATTAGAACTTATAACACGGTGTGTGGATGTGCGCTTGTGTTGGCGGGGAAGAGGAGGATAAATCTATCGCCGATGACTATGGCATATATTCCAGTGGCGGCCCGAGGTAAAAAATGTTGGTGCAGCCGGAAACATATGACCCCCCCCCCTTCCTCCGAACAGGAATGGAAAATCTTTGTTACTGAATTCGAAAGCTGGCGGATTAAGCCCTCACCCAGGATAAAAAAAAAAAGAAAGAAATTACATAAAAAATGTAAGAGATCCTATTTTACTTCCATAAAATGGACATAAATTTCAACCAGCCGCTCCTATCCTCAAAATTGCATTAATCCGTGTCTGATTCGAAGTTTCCTGAGAATTTTCTTTTGTAATGATAACTTGAGAAGAAAAAAAAGAAAGCTTACTTATTTTTTATAAATCAAATCAATCCCCCTTTCTTTTAAACTTGCGAATCAGTCAGTGATGTCCTCATAAAAAGGCGTTGTTTTAATTCAGATATCATTAATTTTAAAAGCTCTTTAAAATTCCCCATGTTTAAAGAATTTTCTCGCTCGCCATGTCCTCTAAATGCCAGTTCTTGCTTACTTAAAAACAATACTGCTTTGATGGGTAATTGCATGAAGCGTCTATTCAGGCTTACCTTCTTGATAAATTCAGCAATATAAAATCGAGAGTTTTCCTTTAATGCGTCAGCAATTTAGCTCCCACTTCTTATCAACTCCTTAAATTTAAAAAAATTTTTTAAATGCTCGATTGAGCTTTCATGTGTTTTACATGCTTGTGTGATGGTGGTTAATCCATCCTATCCAGTACCATTCCAAACGCTCTTTTTTTATCTCAACGATTAAACACGGCCAACAAAACATTTTTTTTTTCGTAAATAAAAACTGTCCCATAGCCACGAGAATAGTGCATATCATGATGAATGGAAGCTACGACCATGCTGAGACGAACCTGCCTTTTTCTTATGAATGGACAATTTTGGTGTCGGTCTATTTTCTTTTAGTGGTTGTCGTATCATCTTCTTTCCATGTGTTAAACGGAGTTTCAAGCAAGACGCAAACTGGATAATAACGGGGCTCCATGTTTCAAAACGGTTAAATCATAGATTCCAATAACACATGGAAACAGTAACAAATAAAGCTAAAAACTTTCAACCTTCCCAGACAAAAAAAAAACAACCTATTGTTTCCGTTAGAATGGGCTAGAACAGCGGTTCTCAACCTTTTAACGTCTTGTCCCCCCCCAACAAAGGCTAACTTACCGTGGCGCTCCCCCCCTTCACATTTTTCAGCATATATTGAGTTTTTTAATCTTTAATAATGAACATTTTACCCGAAAATGGATATATTTTTGAGTAAAAATGAGAATAAATAAGATGATTTTTTAAAAACATGCATCACTACTTGCTCTATAGTTTTTCTCGCCCCCCTGCAAACGTTTGGTGGGGGGGCGCGCCCCCCACAGGTTGAGAAACGCTGGGCTAGAACATATATTCTGTGTCTTTATTCTCTCCCTCACTTCTCGTCCGAGCCAATCAGTTCGTCGAATTCACTAGTGCAGCAAAAGTCAGAAAACCTTCCTTCGGCTGTGTCTTAGCTAAAACACCCTATGCTATCCTAAGCCTTTAAAATGTTCATTATTAAAGATTACGTAGTCGTTACCATGGCAATGGCGCTGCCAATTCCTTAATCAGCGCTGAGGGCTGTACCAACGACTTTCGCAGTTGAAGCTGGAAGATTAAAGGGTTTTTTTCCTGAATGAGCGATCCGGCCGTTACTACAATACTTTTTTTTTTTTTTGAGATTTTTTTTTATTTTACCATAGGAATTCCATAATTCTAATTTGAATTTAAGAAAATTTATAGAATAAATTATTTTAAAGTATGTGCTGATAATTTCAAGTGCAGCCCGGCAGTACTTGCTGTATCCCACGAGCCGCCACTGATATATTCACGCCTCGTCCCTGCCTAATGCCTCCATTGGTCGACCACGAGAAAGAACATCTCTTTCCACCGACTAAACGGTGTTTGCAATACATTACAGACTATACCATTTACAGAAAACATAATGAAGGTGAATAAACAGAAAAGAAACTGACTATTATTATCATTAAAGTTAACACAAGAAGAAATTCTAAAAATTTTCAAGAGACAGCAGTAAAAATCTCAAAGAAATCACGTGATTTCATTTTCCTACACAAATTTGTTCTTGGAGATGCACTGAGCTGAGTTTTCTCTCACTTGAAGAGGCAGGCCGTCTTCTGAGGGATCTCTTCACCTGATAGAAAGTACGTGTAAACCTGAATGGAGCGTCTGAGGTTACCATGGCAACACCCCCCCCCCCAATAACTGCAGTAGAAGAGAATTTTTCATTAGCACTTCACAACTCTGTCAAAAACCCGCGTACACGACCACGTGACTCTATCGACCAATCGTGACAGAAGTTTTTGCAACCCTTTCTTTGGCAGTGACAAGGAAGGGGAGGGGAAGCGGGTTTGGCTTCACTGCTAGTAAGAACTACTGGGATCAGAAGCCGAAGACAGCTGAGTAGAAGTACAGCACTGATGAAATCATTCAGTTCGCACAGTTTCATTGTGCACGCAGGGCCATTTTCTTGCGGTATCGCTTCCGGTTTTCCATCGGTCCTGATTTCCAACTCCGAGGGAAGTTTTTGTGCAAGCTCTTACGCACAAGTTGTGCCGGTTCATGAACCGGTTGCACCATCCTACTGAGGCTACGAAATGTGCTGGCTTGCTTTGAGCGAATTCAGGCTGCTTCATTAAATTTTGCCCTGACTCTGATAGCTGTACGTACGGGTTATAATTAACCCGTTCATCCGAAAATCTTCTATCCATTTAGTGAGTTTCTCCTCCAGAGCTGGATACATGGGCCGATGACCACGAGCTGCCTTTTTTGATTTCGGCATCTGTTCTAATTCCCTGTGTTTTTTCCTCCATTCTCGAACTTGTTTCTCATTAATGGAGAAAAGTCGAGCAGCCATGCTGTTATTAGAACTTTCCGCAAATGCGATCACTTGAAGCTCTAAATTTGCAGTGTAGGAATTCCTCATTCCGCTCATCTTTCAAACAAAAAACAATATGGCACATACGGAAGGCTACTACTCATCAACCGATCGTAATACAAATGAATGAAAAAAATGTGCCTACTTCAGATAGGGTTACCAGAGCTCAAACTGTCGTCGTTGACGCTAGCTTTCGGGAAACACTCCCTTCCCAAAGGCACAGCACATGGGCCCTTAATCAGCTGTGTCCTATCCTCTTCAGACCCGACAAAAATGTCACATGTCAAATTAAAGAGTAATCTCATAATTATTTAGAAAAAACCTAGTGCATTTAAAATGTCAAGTAGAAAGCGCATTCTCAAATAATTTTTCGAATAAAAGCTTCATTCCCAATCACAGTTTCAGTAGTAAAAAGTTGTTATCATCCATAAAGGAAGATTGACAAGAAACTTTGAACGGTAAAGGATGTCCTACAAGTTCTTTTCAGCTATTTGAATTTCGTAAATAAGCAAAAAATATTAACAAATTTGACTTCGGAAATTTCACTAACATTCAAATATTCTTTTGTGTAACGGCAAACAAAGATAAAAATAACGGAAAACGAAAATAAAATGTGTGCGTCAGTGTGCAGGATTTGCACATTCACATGCGTTAACATCCTTTATTCAAACTTAAAGCATCGACGATCGACGCATATGTACGTCCATTCAGAACTACGAAAAAATCTTTAAGAATCGTTTTAAGAATGGAAAGAAAAAGGTCCACATATGTGTACCTCGGCACCGAAGAGGGTATAGGAATGGAATGTTAATTCAATAAACTGCAACAAGCAAAAAAGAGAGTAGAGGCACCGGGGAGGAGGGGCGCACCATAGATAATCTATTGCAATTGTATATTCTGGAGGACGAAAAGTTCCAACATACAAATACAAAAGGGGTAATCAATCAGGGAGGACCTAAAGGCAAGCAGTTCTAGGTGCCATGGACTGAAGAATGCAAGAGCGAACAAGCATGTGTGTGGGGGGGGGGGTGTTATCTCTATGGTAAAAGAGGGGCGTGTGAGCGTTTCTCATCGTCGCCAGCCTTTATTCCTTCCTTTACAGAAACAAAATATTTTACCTGCTTGACGACAATTCTGCCCTCTGGCGAGGTGTTTAAACGTCACAGGATTTATTTATTTTTTTAATCTCGGCTTATAATCGGAAATATGCGGTATGTTTTATTTTTTATATTTTTTTCTGCAGCCCAGTCAATTTAATGGCAAGAAGAAAAACTTTTAACATTGTCCTTGTTTTCTTATGTTTATGAAAAAACACTCGTTTCCATAGAAATTCAAGTTTTTGTAATTTTGCAGTCCACATATCTAAGAACTTGTTTATTTGGCCGACATTAGCATTTTAGTTTGATATGCTTGGTACAGAATGTTGGTTCTCCCTCAATATATATACATATGGAGGCCGTTTTTTTTTAAACACAAATAATTATTAATTATAATAGATATCTATTTTTAAACTTACCTCGAATTTTCTGCTACATTTTCTTCCGCGTTAGGAATCCAACCATCAGCATCACTATTCATTACTTGAATAATTCGATATTTTATTTCTATCTTTTTTTCCTTGTATATATGCTTTTTCTTACAATGCTCTCGCCATTTGTTTTGTCGAACTATAGCATTGCATAAAAGATCCAACCACTTATATTTAAAAAGCTTCTGCTTCTTAGGCATTGTAGATCTTGTACAGCCACAGTTGCACCCCAAGACACGGCAGTCTTCTGGACTGCAGTACTAAAAATGGTAGGAAAATATTTCTCCTCGGCTGTGACTGTCCGAAACATGAAGCAAAACATGTACGAAACATGCCCTGGACCCCCTAGCTCGCACAGGTTCTCACGTCTTCATCAAAGATCGCCGACCGATTGATCAACTGACAATTGTGCCGAAAACTGGAACTCTACTGACCCCAGGCAAAACTACAGCAAATGCAAAATATAAAACCCCCTCCACGGACAAAATATATCACATATTGTCTGTGCCCCCCCACTTTTTTTGCTATCTTTCGCAATGGGCAAACGGTTTTTTTTTTGCTCTTCCGGGAATGAGGAAGGAAGGTTCTGATTCCCTTCCCCACTCCTTGAGTACCAGAGACAACACATTTCTCTCTTAACTATCAACCCCCCCCCTCCACCAGATGCATTTGTAACTATTTGCTTCGAAACTGATGCCAATTTGAAATGAAAATATATATATATATATATATATATATATATATATATATTAAATACTTTGTTAAGTGGTTCGTTACTTAACTGCCATGATCGATAGGGTGTGACATGTGAGAGGTAAAAATTCCTCTGAACAAAAATTCAGATCAGAAAAAAGTACAATGCAGTTTGCCGCCTAGGCATTAAAAACCTGAATAGTGAGAGATAAAAATAACTTATTTTATTTACACTCACCTGGTAAGGAATAAAGACTCAGAACCTATAATGTGATAAAAGCTGAAAAGTAAAATTTACCTAAAATTCACTAACTCAAATAAAGCAATTCAAATTCTGAGCTATGTTTTTATTGACTATTATAAATGACAAAAACATTAAACAATTTCTTGGCTAAATAGGTGTAACATTCAAAATATGAGATCCCTACATGCTAAACAATTCAAAATTTCAATTCAATTCTGATACCTGACACTAACATAGGAATTGAAAAAAAACTGAAAACCAATACACCTTCAAGCAAAAGTTATAATACTCCAGCACTTATTTTTGCTCTGTGATAATTGAAAATCATTAAAATTGTCCTAAACTGAAACATATTAAAGGTCTGGTTGAGTTGAGTTTTAGAAATTAAATAATTAGTGGACTACAATGAGATTAAATTATCACACACTGAGATAACATGCCAATTAAGATCTCCATTTTAATTTGTCCAAAGAACAGATTATTAAAAAAATTAAACTTTAGTTGACTAAAAATAAAAGGAATTAATGGGCATATTATCAATTTAAAATATCAAATTGATATCACTTCAGAAATTAAAAATTCAACCAACATACTTTAACTAGAAAATTCTGAAGTATGAAATGTGAACATGTCTTATATTTAAAAGTATAGGATATGAAATTACTCTCAAAATATGCCAGTTATGAATTTTACATAATATTTACCCAGTTCTGGAATAGCAGATACTCAACGAAGAAATTTTACAAATCACGTTTTCTTGCAGCTTTCACATTATCTAGGAGGCGAATCAGTTCTGAAGTTCCATTGAAAGTTTTTATGAGAGTCTCGTGAAACGTTGTTTGAATGTTATACACAAGGCGAATCAGTTCTAAAGTTCCATTGATAGTTCTTATGAGAGTCTCAAGAAACGTTGTTTGAATATCGCACACACAATTTTAAACAAAATCACTATGACACGATGCTTGATATCATCTATATTAATTTTTTGGATTTGCAGAAATCTTCACAATAATTGACGCACATATTGTTGATCACATGTTGACGCGTGACGCTCACTTTCTTTGAAGTTCAGGATTCCATTCACCATTGTTGGCTAACTCCTTTTTTTTACTTTGGAGACGATGTCAGGCAGAAACGAAAAATTTTGAGCAAACACTTCAGTATTTTTCAAGTTGAATAAAATTCAGATGTCAAAATTATCTCTTGAATTTTCCATTTAGAACTTGACAGATAATTAACCTGGGGCTCCCCTCCACAAAACACCTTCTTAGATCACGACTTTTTCCCCAACTGATTTCTTGGCGTCTCTCAACGGACTTATTTTTAAAAACTGTTGCCACACTACGCGTGAGGAAATTTTCATCTTTCTTCTCGGAGTCATTCCTTTCGACCTCTGCTGATCGGAGATACGGAAAACCAGTTTATCCTATGACGTAGCGTTTCCCAGACTGGGGAAGTTCGCAAGGCGAGATTGATGAAGGTTAAATATTTGTCTTACCGTGAGTGGCAAAGAGTTGTATTGTTTATTTACATATGTATGTTGTTGACATCTGCTAAGAGTGTTACATTTTTATGTAACATCCTTCCCCTCCAACGAGAGAAAAGGCGTGCCTGGGATAAATTTACACAATATGCAATATACACTATATAAATGAATTTGTTGTATGAAAATAAATGCAGAGTAGAAAAAGAAATTTTATATATATATACAAATGCAGTGAATTGAAACCTAATATTTGCAAATAACATACCCTCAAAAAATTTTATGTACAATTGACCCAAGTATTCACATCAAATTCTTTCACATACACAGCAATAAGCAACTCTTGGGGCAAATTTTCCCTTGCCATATCAGTATTTTCATGTATCAATGAGAGAAAAATAGTTTGATTTGGTTATGAGAAATGAAAAAGTACCAAGATGTCAAATTTTTCCTGACAGCCTATGAACATACAGAACAACTTTATTTAATTCTTCTTATTATTTGTTTTCTTATTTTAAAGAGCATGGCCATGAAATGTAAGAAAAAATTATTTTTATGTCTTCACCAGACCGCTCTGAAGAATCCCAGCTATAGGACCAGCCTTACATAACTTGGATTGCAGTGAATTGAAGTGATCAATTTCAGATCATTGACGCCCCAGAGAACCCTGGTGAACCATAAATAGAGGAAAAAGAAAATTCTTTTTATAATTTAATTTTTTTTTTTTTTTTTTGTTCTGATATTCAGAAAAGAGCTGTCCACTAAAGTGAAGTTGTTTCATTTTGGAAGTTAGGGTTGAGAGGTTTTTGCACAAATATTTTACTGACATGGACTTTCCTTTCTCTTGGTGTTCCATTTTCAACTTTTTGAATTATTAAATTATCATTTCTTAGAATCTTTTTAACTTCCCAAGGTCCATTGTATTTCTTTTTAAGAGCACCTGGTGCTATAAATTCCTCTAAAAATACTTTGTCACCCAATTTGACATCTGGCTTTTTCCTTCCTCTTACATATTTACTGTGAACTTTGAAATAATTTTCTTCATTAATTTTGACATTTTGCTGTATCTCTTTAGCTATTAGTTTTACAGTTTCTACATATTTATTAAATTCAAAGGTATATTTTGGTTCATTAAAAGCATCTATAGGCAGGTTGAGTTTGCGTCCAAAGAAGATTTCAGCTGGAGAGTATTGTGTAACAGCATGTGTGGTGTTGTTGTAGTGAAGTTTAAAGAATAATAGACTGGTTGTCCAGTCACAAATTCTCTCTGAAATGGCTGCAACACTCATTTTTAAAGATTTATGGGCGCGTTCAATTAATCCATTGCTGCGTGGGTGATATATTGATGACTTTCTATGTTCAATTTTTGCTTCTTTCATAAAATTTTCAAATTCGTTTGAGCAAAAATTTGTGCCATTATCTGTAAGTAATATCTTCGGGATACCAAACCTTGAGAAATATTCCTGTAGATGTTTAATTATTATGTTAGAAGTAAATTTGAAATGGGAATTAATTCAAGAAAACGAGAATAATGGTCAGAAATGCTTAATATGTAAAATTTTCCATCAATGGATCTTGGTAATTTTCCTACAACATCTATTGCTATCATTTCTCCTGGAGCTAGATGAGTTTTAGAAACAAACTCTGAAATGGTGTTCTTTGGCTTTGGTTTATTTTCAAGACATTTTGCACAGTTTTCACAATAATTTTTTGTGTCAGCAAACATTCCCTTCCAAAAAAAAGTTTGGCTCAGCAGTTCATAAGTCCTTGCAGTGCCAAAGTGAGGAGCATGAGCTGATTCTAAGCAGGTCTTGATTAAAACTCTTGGAATTACAATTTTATTTTTTATTGACTTATCTTTTTTATGTTTATTTTTTGGTTTTAACTTAATCATTAGTAGTTGCGAATGAGAATCTATGAAATATTGCTGTTTAATTTTTTTATTATTTTCTTTAATGTCCTGAATTATTTTAGTAATTTTCTCATCTTTAAGTTGTTCTTTTATAATGGTTTCCTTTGATAGATCAGTTTTGTTTTCAAAAATGTTTACATTATTTACGTTTAAATTTTCACTTAAAACTCTTGAAAGAAAGTCGGCTGGATTCTTAAATCCAGGTATATGTTGAATGTTGTAATCAAATTGTTGTAAGTATAATAGCCATCTGGCCACCACTTCAGGTTGTTTCTCTAAATTGAGGTGAAAAGTTAAAGGTTTGGCATCCGTCAGTATTGTAAATTTTCTCCCAAATAATTGTTCATGAAAATGCTTGCAAGATAAATAAATTGCAAAGAGCTCTCGCCTTAAAGAAGGATACCTTGCCTCTGACTCTGAAAGTTGTTTGGAAAAAAATTCAACAGGAAAAAAATGTCCATCATCTTTTTGCATAAGACTTCCACAAACGGCAATTTTTGAGGCGTCGCACACTAAATAACAGTCTCTATTTTCATCAAAATTTTTTATAGTGGGTTTACTCAAAATGATTTTTTGTATTTTATCAAAGGCCTCCTGACACTGTTCAGTCCAGACAAACGGAACGTTCTTTCTAGTTAAGTTCACGAGAGGTTCGACTATATCTGCATAATTGAAAATTAAATGTCGAAAATAGTTCAGCATTCCTAGAAAGGTCTGTGTCTGCTTCAAATTTTTGGGAATTGGAAATTTGTTGACTTTATTGATATTATCCTCAGAGGGTGAAAAGCCATCTTTATTTACTGAAAAGCCTAAGTAGTTGATTTTTGATTTACACAGTTGAATTTTATGAGGATCCAAAGTTAAGTTAAATTTTGCCAATCTGTCAAAAACTTTCTGAAGAATTATTTTTAAATGTGGAATAGTGTTAGCTGCTATTATGATGTCGTCGAGAAAAAATTGTACGTTAGGGCCTTTTAAATCATTTATACATTTTGATATTAAAGTATGGAAATAGGAAGTGCTATTTTTGCTGCCAAAAAATAATCTGGTTGGCTGAAAATTTCCCAGTTCACAACAAAATGCTAATTTTTCCCTGAACAAAATGACAACATTTCCCTGAACACTGATGAAATTCCTCTGAACAAAAATTCAGATCAGAAAAAAGTACAATGCAGTTTGCCGCCTAGGCATTAAAAACCTGAATTGTGAGAGATAAAAATAACTTATTTTATTTACACTCACCTGGTAAGGAATAAAGACTCAGAACCTATAATGTGATAAAAGCTGAAAAGTAAAATTTACCTAAAATTCACTAACTCAAATAAAGCAATTCAAATTCTGAGCTTTGTTTTTATTGACTATTATAAATGAAAAAAACATTAAACAATTTCTTGGCTAAATAGGTGTAACATTCAAAATATGAGATCCCTACATGCTAAACAATTCAAAATTTCAATTCAATTCTGATACCTGACACTAACATAAGAATTGAAAAAAAACTGAAAACCAATACACCTTCAAGTAAAAGTTATAATACTCCAGCACTTATTTTTGCTCTGTGATAATTGAAAATCATTAAAATTGTCCTAAACAGAAACATATTAAAGGTCTGGTTGAGCTGAGTTTTAGAAATTAAATAATTAGTGGACTACAATGAGATTCAATTATCACACACTGGATAACATGCCAATTAAGATCTCCATTTTAATTTGTCCAAAGAACAGATTATTAAAAAAATTAAACTTTAGTTGACTAAAAATAAAAGGAATTAATGGGCATATTATCAATTTAAAATATCAAATTGATATCACTTCAGAAATTAAAAATTCAACCAACATACTTTAACTAGAAAATTCTGAAGTATGAAATGTGAACATGTCTTATATTTAAAAGTATAGGATATGAAATTACTCTCAAAATATGCCAGTTATGAATTTTACATAATATTTACCCAGTTCTGGAATAGCAGATACTCAACGAAGAAATTTTACAAATCACGTTTTCTTGCAGCTTTCACATTATCTAGGAGGCGAATCAGTTCTGAAGTTCCATTGAAAGTTTTTATGAGAGTCTCGTGAAACGTTGTTTGAATGTTATACACAAGGCGAATCAGTTCTAAAGTTCCATTGATAGTTCTTATGAGAGTCTCAAGAAACGTTGTTTGAATATCGCACACACAATTTTAAACAAAATCACTATGACACGATGCTTGATATCATCTATATTAATTTTTTGGATTTGCAGAAATCTTCACAATAATTGACGCACATATTGTTGATCACATGTTGACGCGTGACGCTCACTTTCTTTGAAGTTCAGGATTCCATTCACCATTGTTGGCTAACTCCTTTTTTTTACTTTGGAGACGATGTCAGGCAGAAACGAAAAATTTTGAGCAAACACTTCAGTATTTTTCAAGTTGAATAAAATTCAGATGTCAAAATTATCTCTTGAATTTTCCATTTAGAACTTGACAGATAATTAACCTGGGGCTCCCCTCCACAAAACACCTTCTTAGATCACGACTTTTTCCCCAACTGATTTCTTGGCGTCTCTCAACGGACTTATTTTTAAAAACTGTTGCCACACTACGCGTGAGGAAATTTTCATCTTTCTTCTCGGAGTCATTCCTTTCGACCTCTGCTGATCGGAGATACGGAAAACCAGTTTCTCCTATGACGTAGCGTTTCCCAGACTGGGGAAGTTCGCAAGGCGAGATTGATGAATGTTAAATATTTCTCTTACCGTGAGTGGCAAAGAGTTGTATTGTTTATTTACATATGTATGTTGTTGACATCTGCTAAGAGTGCTACATTTTTATGTAACATACTTGTATCTTCAATATCCCCCCCCCAAAAATTTCAATGACGTGCCTTGTGTCATGACCCCCCCCCCTGTGGGCACCCCTGCATATATTCCTGCATCCTGCCTATGTCAATTCTACATCCACCCTCAAATTCGGAACGCGGCAGAGAAGTGCTGGTTCGTACACTTCGCAGTCTTCCTTTGAAACCTGACCCCAGTTACAGAATGAGAAGTGGCACATCACGCATGTGTATGTCTATTTCAATGGGATTTTTGTAACTTGCTCCTTTGTCTAGTAAACAAAGTAACACAAAAATTTAGAAGAATTTTTATTCTCAATACTTAAAATCGTTAGGAACTGTTGAACTTGTAGGGACAGAGATTAATTTAAGATTTCTCCAGCAGGGGATAAATAGTATCCTTAGCAGGGATCAATTAATATTTCTCTAGCCAGGGATATTACATTCTTCAGCTGGGGACGATCCTCAGCATCCCCCCCCCGTCAATTCGCACCCTGTGTTTATACCCTTTCTCTATATACGTCGTTTTCATGTAGTCCCATTCATTCCTAGGAGCAAGCGGGATATGTGCTTCAGGCAGGGCATCTTGCGAATGGCAGCGTCAAAATCCTTTATGGTTCCAAAGTTGATCTCAGGACAATTAAAAACTGATTTTTCCCATCTGATGTGATATGATCTTGCCATGGTGGATGGACTTACGTAACTAACAGTATCATGCCTGTACAGTCATGCATGCTGAACAGTACAGCTGGTTTAACGTATAACTTACACCTCAGCAGTTATTTTACGATACATTCGTCGTTTGCAATCGAATCCTTTAAAATACAGCTTACAGTGTCACCTGTTACTAAAATTTGGAATTTTTTTCTTATGACATGTTTTCCTCTTCTTTAATAATATTCCATTCTTTGACGTCTTTCTGATCAATCGTTTTTTACAGCGTTTGGAACTTAAAGCTAATTATAATCATCCTGTACATGAGAGATAGAAACATTCAAGTAATTTAATTTTGAATACTCAAGTAATAAACACTCGCAGTCAGGGACAGCCCTAGGGTACATGGCACCACCTTGCAGACATAAAAAAGGCACCCCCTTTTATGATCTAGATCAAGCTTTTCCAATTTTGAGTTCAAAGATGGTGCCCCAATGCGATGCTTACCGCACTGGGCTGCCCCTGCTAGCAGTTAAACTTGTCACAAGAACTCTTGATCATTGAAGCTATTTATGCTGATCGCATGGCATTTTCCGTGATTGCCACGAATTATTTCAAACCCATATAGGGTCATTCCATGTCAAGCGATCTGTGAATTTTACCTTACTATTTTCAATTGTTTTCATTTTATGTATAAAAGTACTATGAAAGAAAGTCTGAAATTTAAGTCACTTAAAATGGCAGACTGAAAGTATCCGATTCAAAACTAGGTCGTGTCCGCTGACCCAACCATTTGGAGTTTTCCGTGGTTTTCTCTGAAACTTCGTGCAAATACTGGTTCAGTGGCTTACACAGGATTTTCTGTTGGAGGAGGTCCAGCTCATACAGCTGTGACCTGAAAAAGTGCAAAACTCTTTTTTTTTTCTTGTGACTAACTTCTATAAAGTAGTCCCGAACTTCAGTACACTTGTATGTTTTTGAATTATGTTTTTATTTACTTGTCTTAACTGCTAAAAATAATAATTTGAAAAACTTGTAACATAATAAAATGTCAAAAACAGCATCATGACATAACTAAACAAGATTCATATCTCCTTTGGGTGGGGGTCCAGACCCCTCCCTTGTGTGTGCCACTGTACAGGTTAGGACCCTTTAGAAAGACCACCATAGAGAGCACACACCCCTTGTGTTGTCCACCTGACGTGGATTTATAAGCAGGCTACGGGCTAAGCACACAAATCTGAAATACATCTTACACAAAGTCTGAAATCCATATTTGTTTATTTTCTACCTCATTTTATTTTGGTATGAGAAGAGCTTAAAAATCCAAAAAATTTCAAATTTATGTTGTACTTATGCTCCAACCTTTATAAATTAATGTAAAATTAAAAGATTTTAAAAATAAAAGTATCCTTTTATTCAGCAAATCACGAGCTTTAAAATGACATGTAACACTACAGCATTACTTTGAATTTAAAATTAACAAATTAATTTTACATTTTAAAATTTTAATTTTTATAAAAAAATTTAATATGAGTAATTTTTAAAAAGTTGTAATAATTCCCCACTATTTTTACAAACTCTACAAAATTTTAACTTGGGATCTCAAGGGGACCATGCAGAAAAAATACTACTTATGTGACATAAGCAAAAAAAGTGACAGCGTATAATAGTGTATGCAAGATTATAAGCTAAGCTGTGCCATTCATTTTAGAAAATGTTTTAATTTCAATTGAGCTCACATTGGGTACGTAAATTATAGGTCACAATCTCCACAGGTTTTGGTGTGTACAGCTGATAGTTTACTGGGTTGCAAAAAGGAATTCTTTTACATTACAGCCTATGGACGTAAATCATTTAAAGCATGCTAATGTCTAAACTGTGCATTTCAGTTAATTCAAATTGGATATGTATATTATAGGTCACCATCACACAACCTGTACAGATTTTGATGTGTGAAGGGCTTATACTTTATTTACAGAGCAACAAGAAAGAATTCTTATACATTATGGCTTATAGACACAAATTATTTGAAGTACATTAGCATCTGAATACTGCATTCAATTGAGTTGAATCAACTTTATTTAAATGCTTGGTAAAAATTAATTGAACGGAAAGTCGAGTTAAGTCACTTCAGATTTTTTAATTGCTCTGTGACTGCATTTCTTAAATCGATTGCAGAATTATATCAAATTTCCCTTAACTTTTTCCCTTGCTGTCACCATCGTGACAAAAATTTTAACATCTAAATATAAATAATTCAAGCAAAAGGACCAGCTCTGATCAGTATAAAATCAGACAGAAGACTTAAATTATAACAATTATGAAGAAATTTTTGAAAAAAGGCTAGATTGGAAAAATCCATGCTGTTAGAAGAGCAGAGTAAAGATAAAGTCTGATTTACAGCTGCCAAGAGAACTTCATTGGCAAAAATATATATCTGGTAAGCAAAACAAATGCCACATACAAAGCCATTATAACATTTTTAAAAGCTGTTCCATGGCATCAAAAATTAATGATAAAAACAAGCCAAAATAAAAGCCAATGGTGGGGATAATAGGAAAAAGGAAAAATCTGTTAAGATTTTTATGTGACTAAAAAGCATCCCTTGACAACTAGGTTTTATTTTGTTAATATAATTCAATATATATGTGTCTCCTAAGATTTTACAACTTTTTCAATCCCTACATATGTCTAGTCAAATGCTTCAGAATAACCAAGAATGAACATACCAGTTCCTTTATTTTAGCAATGCATTCAATGTTTTATCTGTGCGACTAGAAATGAAGAAAATACAATGATACAGATTTTTATTTTTTTAAGTATGGTGCTTTTGAGATCCCAAGCTCAAATTTTGCAGAGACTTTAAAGAGATAGTGAGGAATCGGTAATATTTTTTAGGAAATTTTAATTTTAATTCTTCTTATTATTTTTATTTTTTAAAATAAAATAAGTGCACAAATGCAATATATCATTTTAAAGACCATAATATTCTGTGAAGACAGTCATACTTTTATTTTTAATAGCTTAATTCTAGACTCAATCATTTAGATTTATGTAGAGGCAAGTTGCACCAAAATTGCAATATTTTTCCAATTTTAAGATGTGATAAATAGGGAAATGACAACAAATAAACCTTTAATATTTTATATTTACATTTACTTTTAGTCATTTAACAAGATAAGTAAATTATATGAAAATCGGAAAATACGAGGTAAAAAGTTATTTTAAAATTGGATCACTTGCCAAGGAATAACCCTGTATATATATAAATATTATCTTCCTGAAAACAAACCTTTTTCTGTGCATGGCTCACAGAATTTAACACAGCTAAGTAAACAGTTGTCTTTTTAAGCTTTTTCTCTTCATAGAAATTTCTATTTTATATTAATTACTTGATGAAAGACAGCCAAGTAATTAATTAAAAATAGAAATGCAATATGTGAATTTATTACAAATGTGACTACCTTTAAAATTTATCTTTTAGTGTCCCCAAACACAACCTTGAGTATGCCACTGCAAACAGATGGCACTGCACGTCAAAAACAATCGACAATCATCATGTATAAGTATAAATACATTCTCTACAAGCAGTCACAGCACAATATTTTCTAAATGTCTACCCTTGTGACATACAGAGGTGTGCAAGAGCTGAGTCACTTTTCAAATGAATAAATTGTTATATCGTTTTCTAAAACCTGAAAAAAAAAATGATTCCCATACTTGCCAACTTTCAGAAATGGCCATCAGTAAAATTATGCGCGAACGACATTTTTCAAATTTTTATACTAGATAACGCGTGGGCATAAATATATCCCTTTATAATACACATACATACATACATATATATATATATTATACATACACACTGAAAACATACAATAGAAATACTTAAGATTTTTAAAAAGTCGGTTTTTTTTTTTTTTTTTGAAAAAATTACATCTTACCTCTTCTCTTCATTTTAACACTTCCAACTCTTTAATAGCTATGTCCTTTCTTTTATATACAGGTTAATACATTGTGTACATAATTAAACTATGCATTTTAACTAAATTATTACAGAGCTAAAATACTTGATTTAGTACAATTAAATTTAAGCAAATAGGCAGTTTTTGGATAACTTAAAATTATAGTATGATATCAAAAAGATGATAAAATA
>JAWZYV010004846.1:0-11725 GCA_038373885.1 Cheiracanthium punctorium | reverse complement strand
CTTAATTTTAAAAAGGTGTTGTGACTGCAATATACCAACCAGGTTCTCGGCTTACGTGCGAATGCTATTAGGCTAAATTATAAAAAAAAAAGATTGAAACCTGAAAGAGAACTGCTGAAATAAAATTCACACAAAGTGAGATAAATGAAGAGGAGCCATTTTACAAAAACAATCACATTTATTAAATTAACCTTTAAATCTTTTACATTTGAAAATTTAAAACTAGATAATATCGTGAAAGAACATGAAACACTATAATTTTATAATACATCATTTTCCCTTACCCCGAGCTGACTTTTTTTCTTAAAAATTTACGTAACACTTGTGCACAAAAAAAAAATTAATTAAGGAGAATTTATAGGAAAAGAAAAGGAGAAAAATTTAGTAGACTTATCATTTCTGATGTGAGGGGCCCCTCCTGGAAATTAGTTATTTTGTAGCTCGATGATCATTGTTGTCGTTGTCCACTTGTGCCATTTTTTATTTATTTATTTTTTTTTTTGCAAGCCACTTCGTGAGACCTAAACTTCTGTCGGTGACGCCAGCAGCCAAGAATCTGTGTCTCAACCCACGCTTCCTCCGGTTTAAGTCACCTTTTTACTTCCTTGGATGGCGCTTTCCGCTCGTAAAGTAGTTCGGTCAAAGATACAATTATTATTACTGAAAACTTGTAGATTTATTATCGATGAGCATTGAAATTTAAATTTTGACGAAGATAAAAAGGGTGAAAATTGTTCTTATCATTGTAACTATTGTAGAAATTCGATTTTCGATTTTAAAATTTGAAAATGCTTGGATGCCGATCTCCATATCCTTGCGCCGTTGTTGTTTTCTTCTTTGATATATTAAATCGATGCACGTAGTTATTGGATGTTATTAAAAATTAGAAAGAAGGTTAGAGAATTCCAGAATAGATAATTATAGTGAAAGAAAAAAAAAAACTTAACTGTAATTACAACCACTTAATTTTTCTAAGGAAAATTACCAATTTCCCAACAAACATTATTATGAAAATCTTACTGTCAGCTCTAAAAATTAATTACCAGCCCTTTGAATGATGTCAGCTCTCACAAAACGTACTTTCATAAATTTAAAATTTAAAAGAAAATTGTTGTACAAATTATTTTAATTACTTGAACACATAGGTATAGTTACCTTACACAAAGAGGGCAACATGATCGCCAGAATAACGATCTTTTAGATGTTTGGCGCCAAAATATAGAACTAGTAAACAAAATAAATAAAAAGTGAGTCAGCCATGAGTCATCAATAGTAATTTATCATATACCTTAATAAATTTTAAACACTTCATTATTATTTTACTTCCTTTATGAATACTGGTATATGGTGACAAAACAAAACCATCTTAATAAACAAACTCTTTAGAAATTTTAATTTTACTTGATTTAAAATTCACTAATTAAGGTTAGGATTTTTAATTAAGTAGGCTATTAATTAATTAAACTTTACTTTAAATTGAAATCATAACAAATACAATTAATTTAACTTTACTTCAAATTGATATCATAACAAATACCTCCCTCTCACACGAAAAAAAAATGTGTAACTTTTTTTTTTTTTTTTTTTTCAAAGAAATGTAACAGTAAACTGGAATTTACACACCCTAAGTAACCCGCCTAACTCCAAACTATAAACCAAAATGTTGATTTACAACACAAAACAAAACAAAAAAAAACTAACACAGTAGCTTGAATAATCTGTTTCGCATAAAAATAGTATACAATTACAAAAAAAAATATCACAATAAAGGAAAACAAAATTTAAAAAGAAATTGCAAAATACCTAACTAACACTACACAAAATATTAGCACTTGAAGTTGAAATGCATATCACAAGGGAAACCTTCACTACCCTCCAACATTCCGAACCATTGCAAACTTTTACACATAACACAAACATATTCAATAATAAAAGAAACATTTGTAGACTTTGGACTCTGATCAACTTCTAACTAGTGTGTTTAGCCTACAACAGAACCCTAATAATTGCCACTTTGACAAAACATATATAAAATGATTTATAAGAAAACTTTTTTTAAAAAAAATTAACACTTTGCTATATCTAGGTGAAGAACACATTAATCAAACCCAAAATATTCACATTAGATGGTTAGCTACTCCACCAATAAATATCTTAAACTTAAAAAAATTATGTTCAGCAGAAGATATATTTATGTTGGGCCCAACAAATTAGTGTTAAAGTTATATTAAATACTCATATAACATTAGTAGAGAATCAATTAAAACAATCAACACTTAAATCATATAAAATATAAAACAAAATGACACATAAAATTTTCACATTATAACATTAATCGGATTCTTCGTGATAAAAGTTCATTTCTTTACAAAACCATTCTGTCTCGGTCTCAAATTGTATTGATGTTTGGTGGCCTGTCCCGTGCTCGGAGGAACCACATTCTGTGGTGGGGTCTGGACAACTGGAGCAGAGCTTCCTGTCGTAGACTGCTGTACATTACTGGGCAGCTTCCTGGGCACTCGATTGCTGTTCACGACTACTCTGACAGTTTTTGTATAGTTTTTGGGGAAAGGACTGTTATTGAGATCTGGTGAATTTAAAATTTCGTTATCTTCATTAGGAGCACTAGGCTCTTCCTCTATGAACTCTTCATCCAAGGATGGGAAAATAAGGCGATCTGGAATTTTGGTTAATCTGTCAACATGGACTTCTTGTTTATCTTTATGGTTGTATATGTTAATGATTTCAAAATTGACTTTACTAAGTTGATTTTTAACTCTATAAACCCCTTTATTAAATTTAGAAAACTTTTTCCCTTGCCCAACTTTAATTGACGGCGTGTATAACATCACCAGATCTCCTATAACAATACCCTTCTCCTTACACACCTTTTTTCTATACTTTTCTTGTCTTTCTGCAGCTTCAACTAAATTTGCTTTTATGATTTTAAAACACTGTTGTAGACAAATCTCCAAATCTTCGCTGAGTTCCCTCTGATCAGAATATGACCTCAATGGGGGGCTACTTATAAGATCTATTGGCAATACTAAATCCCTTCCATATATTAAATGAGCTGGTGTATCTTTTAAGGTTGAGTGCACTGCTGTCCTGTAAGCTAAAAGTGCAAAATGTAAATATTTGTCCCATTCATGATAAGTATTGTCTGCTAAGTGCTGGAGTGCGTTAATTATTGTGGCATTAACCCGTTCAACTATCCCATCCGTCGCTGGGTGGTAACTTGTACTAGTATGTTTCTTTATATCAAGCTTTTTATAAACTTTTTGTATGCTGTCAGAAATCAAAGAACTACCTCTGTCAGTTATCAAATGTTCAAGAATCCCATGAGTACATATAAACTTTTCTAACACCAAAGCAATCGTTTCAGTTTGTAAATCCTTCACAGGGTATGCTTCCACCTACCGGGTAAAATAATCATCAATTACTATAATATGTTGATTGCCTGACTCAGTAATAGGAAGTGGTCCTACTGCGTCCATCCCAATTCGCTCAAAAGGCCGACTAGTTATTTGAATTCTTTGTAGCGGCGCTTTATGTTTAGCACTATACCCTCTTCTCTCAAGACACGAGTGGCAATATTTGACATAATTAATGATATGGTGTGTCATGTTCCACCAAAAATAGTTTCTCTTAATTCGGGTTAAAGTCCTCTTAATGCCTGGGTGTGCTGTTGCTGTTGTTATCGAGTCATGTCTTAAGGACAAAACCTCACTAATGAGTGTCTTTGGAATTACTAGTCGATCTGTGATGGTAAATTTGTGACCCTTTGCTTTATCATTTACACAAAACAAAATTCCATCCCTCTTAAAAAATTTCATCCCATTTTGTTCAATTTCATTTGTGTCTTCTAACTTAATCAAAATCTCTTGACACTTAGTGTCTTGCTCTTGCAAATTCCTAATCCTAGCAGGGGGGAAGTTGTTTGTTATGAATTCAATGACATTGATGGGTTCTACCTCAACTGTTCGTGACAAAGTATCCGCAGGCACATTCATTTTTCCAGGAGTGTGAGTTACTGTGTAGTCATAATTTTGAAGTGCTAGTACCCATCTTGCAATCCTACCGCTATCCTTAAGTTTGAGTGCATAGGAAAGCGACTTCTGATCACAAAAAAGTTTAAAAGATTGCCCATACAAATAGTGTCGAAAATTGTTTATTCCCCAAACGACCGCTAAGGTTTCCCTTTCAAAAACACTATATCTAGTTTCGGCATCGTTCAACCGCCTACTTGCATAAGCTACCGGATGTAATTGTCCATCCTGGCCTTCCTGACTCAACACAGCTCCAATAGCATACCCAGAAGCATCTGTATGCAAAACGAATTCATTCTTAGTGTTTGGTAAAATGAGACAAGGATAAGAGATTAATGCTGACTTTAATTGCTCGAAAGCATTATTGGCATTTTCATCCCAAACAAAATTTACTGATTTTTTTGTTAATTTAGTCAAATGTATTGCTATGTGGGCGAAATTCTTTATAAATTTGCGATAGAAATTACAAAGTCCTAAAAATGACCGAACCTGCTTTTTGTTAGTTGGAATTGGAAAATTTTGAATTGCCTCCACATTTCTGCTGTCGGGCAAAATTTTACCGTCAGTGACCTGAAACCCAAGGTAAGTAATTTTTTCTTTAACTAATTGACATTTTCCCGGATTAACTTTTAAATTGTGCTTGCTCGCCTAATTTCTTGAATACCATGTCTAGTTTTTCGAGGTGTTCATCGAACGTGTTTGACGCAATTATAAGGTCATCGAGGTAAGTATTAATATTCCACTCCTTCAGCCCAGCTAATACTATTTCTAATAATCTTCGAAATGACGACGCTGCATTTTTCAAACCCTGAGGGAGACGATTCCAGTGAAAAAGGCCAAATTCGGTGGTGAAAGCAGTCTTATGACGATCCTTGGGATCTAAATTCATTTGCCAATAGCCTGAACACAAGTCCAAAGAAGAAAAATACTTGGCTCCTTCTAATGAATCTAATAAATCAGAAATTAATGGTAAAGGAAAAGGAATCGGTTGTGTTTTTAAATTTAATTTCCTATAGTCACACACTAACCTATACGTGTTATTCTTTTTCTTAACTAATAGTATTGGGGAAGTATACGGTGAATCACTTACAGAAATTATCCCGGCATCCAAAAGCTGATTTATTTGACTTTTCAATTCCTCTCGTAAGGGATGTGGGGTTCTGTAAGGCTTCTGCCTGACAGGCAATTCACCAGTTAGGTAAATTCGATGAGCTATGGTGTTGCAACCTATAAGTTACTTTACACTTTCAGCAAAAACACCTTTATGTTTGATTAATAAATTTTTCAATTTAACTTTTTCCTCGTCTCCTAAATGAGCCAGATCAAATTTACCTCCAAAAATTTCATTCTCATCTTCATAAAATTCCTCAGCCATGTTTACTTCTCCCATCAATTTATTATTGTCCTTATAAAATTCCTCCCCAACACTTACTTCATCGCTCTTAATAGGCTCAATGTTTACAATTTGTTTATTTGACCAATTAGAAATTTGTTTATTTAACCAATTAAGTAAAAAATTTTCATTTGAAATGGTAGTCTTAGCAAAATTGATATGAATTTGATTTTGGATAAGAAAGTTCGAACCTAAGATCACATCGTAAGTAAATAAATCTGTATTACATACAAAAAATTCTATTTCACACTTAAAGGTCCCTAATTGAACTTCTAAAACTTTTTTGTTTAAGGTTACTAAATTTTGTGTAATGCCCAATACTTTTAAAAAACAAGGTTCTACTAATTTAATGCAGCGTGTGTCTTTCAAAGATTCCAAAACACTTCCCTTAATTATAGAAATTGAGGCACCCGTATCAATAAGAGTTTGTATAGCAAAATCATTTACATTAATTTGTATAATGGGTAAAGTATAATTGGATTCCGAAGTCGCAATCCCAGTGCACTCAAAAGGGGGATTCAAGATCAGATGATTGTCCCTGTCTTGCCCCTGATTTAGTTTCCCTGCCTGTCATTTCCATTGGGTCTGTGTTGATTAAAATACCTTGATCTACAATCGCGATTATAATGCCCTGGTTTTCTACATTTAAAACAAATTATACGATTGTTACCGTTGTTAAGGACTAATTTATTCAATCTCTTTACCTCCTCTTGAAGATCGCTAACGCTTTTATCTGTTTCAAAGATATTATTTTGAACCAAAGATTTGATTTCCCTCAACTCCATTTCAATGGCGGACGGCTTCGACTTGGTGTCAACGATGTTGACACCAAGTCGACATCGTTGGAGAATTCATGTGATTGTTTTTGTAAAATGGCTCCTCTTCATTTATCACACAAAGTGAGATAAATGAAGAGGAGCCATTTTACAAAAACAATCACATTTATTAAATTAACCTTTAAATCTTTTACATTTGAAAATTTAAAACTAGATAATATCGTGAAAGAACATGAAACACTATAATTTTATAATACATCATTTTCCCTTACCCTGAGCTGACTTTTTTTCTTAAAAATTTACCTAACACTTGTGCACAAAAAAAAAAATTAATTAAGGAGAATTTATAGGAAAAGAAAAGGAGAAAAATTTAGTAGACTTATCATTTCTGATGTGAGGGGCCCCTCCTGGAGATTAGTTATTTTGTAGCTCGATGATCATCGATGTCGTTGTCCACTTGTGCCATTTTTTTTTTTTTTTTTTTTTTTTTTGCAAGCCGCTTCGTGAGACCTAAACTTCTGTCGGTGACGCCAGCAGCCAGGAATCTATGTCTCAGCCCACGCTTTCTCCGGCTTAAGTCACCTTTTTACTTCCTTGGATGGCGCTTTCCGCTCGTAAAGTAGTTCGGTCAAAGATACAATTATTATTACTGAAAACTTGTAGATTTATTATCGATGAGCGTTGAAACTTAAATTTTGACGAAAATAAAAAGGGTGAAAGTTGTTCTTATCGTTGCAACTATTGTAGAAATTCGATTTTCGATTTAAAAATTTGAAAATGCTTGGATGCCAATCTCCATATCCTTGCGCCGTTGTTGTTTTCTTCTTTGATATATTAAATCGAAGTATTGGTATCGATGCACGTAGTTATTGGATGTTATTAAAAATTAGAAAGAAGGTTAGAGAATTCCAGAAAAGATAATTATAGTGAAAGAAAAAAAAAACTGTAATTACAACCACTTAATTTTTCTAAGGAAAATTACCAATTTCCCAACAAACATTATTATGAAAATCTTACTGTCAGCTCTAAAAATTAATTACCAGCCCTTTGAATTATGTCAGCTCTCACAAAACGTACTTTCATAAATTTAAAATTTAAAAGAAAATTGTTGTACAAATTATTTTAATTACTTGAACACATAGGTATAGTTACCTTACACAAAGAGGGCAACATGATCGCCAGAATAACGATCTTTTAGATGTTTGGCGCCAAAATATAGAACTAGTAAACAAAATAAATAAAAAGTGAGTCAGCCATGAGTCATCAATAGTAATTTATCATATACCTTAATAAATTTTAAACACTTCATTATTATTTTACTTCCTTTATGAATACTGGTATATGGTGACAAAACAAAACCATCTTAATAAACAAACTGTTTAGAAATTTTAATTTTACTTGATTTAAAATTCACTAATTAAGGTTAGGATTTTTAATTAAGTAGGCTATTAATTAATTAAACTTTGCTTTAAATTGAAATCATAACAAATACAATTAATTTAACTTTACTTCAAATTGATATCATAACAATATATGGAGGATGTATTTGAGATATATGAAGAATATGTTAATTTTCAATATTGCCACTGTCGATTAAACTTCTAAATGTAGCGCCGAATTGCCCCCATGCGTGGCAGTGGAATGTTCCAAAAAGGGAGGTACTTTTTGAGATTTTTCATGGAAACAGTTGTACCTTCAAGAAATGTTTTTTCATGTAATATCAAACTACTATGTTGATACTACATCTCCATGTCAATAGTTCTCCTGTGAGAAGTCGGCTTCAGGTGTACCAATGCTTCGAAATTGCGTAAATTCGCACTAAGGATCATGTTTGGGACCCCGTACCGGGGGGGCCTTCAAAAATTTTTAACACTGGATTCACTTTATATGAAGATATATAACTGCACTGTGCAAAAAGTTTTTCTGTATCATGTGAGAGCCAAGATTTAAAGCATTTTTAAAATTGTATTTTTTATGAAATTTGGGGTATTTTGGTGGGCCCTAATTTGGGGCTCTGACAATTTTAAAATGAATTTTCAATTTGAGATGTTAATATACAAGGTATATTATAGGATTGTTAGCTTTTTCGCTTTACTTTCTTAGTAGTACTTTAAATTTAAAAAGATTAATAACACTTAATAAAGAAACATTTTTTAACAGCACGACATTTATTAAACATTGTACATCATTCCACAACTACATCCTACCTAACTGCGCAGTAGCTACATTGTTTTTCTTTTTTTCCCGACGAACAGTCAATAGTTCATGTGCCCCTTATTCTCCACCTTTGATTGCTTCCCTTTTTTTCTTATTTACGAATCATCCTCTGCATGGTGACGCCCTCTTTATTGGCGAGTTCAATGAAAATGATAACATTCGGGCATCCCGACTGCCTAATTGTCCTCAATTGGTTTTGACTTCTACATTTTTAAAACGTGGACTTCTTCTTGGTTTTTCACATGCGCTCTCTAAATCAACAGTCTCTTCGTCATTTTCGGTTTCTTCATCAGCTTCTGCTTCACAATGCCAGGCTTTCAGTTGGCTTATATGGGCGGTGGATGAATAGGATCGACCTCCTTCGCCTTCACCTAGTTGTGAGATCTCGTATGTATCGTTGGGTAATGCACGTGTGACTACAAATGGTCCTCGATACTTGGCTTGGGTTTTCGTGGGTTGTCCGGTAGCTTTGGGTCCACGTCTAGCTACAACTATTTCTCCTGGTTCATAGATTACAGTTCAACACTTCTTTTTGTCATAGGTTTTCTTCATTTTCTCTTGTTTAGATTCTATTTCTTCTCTTGCAATTTCTTTAATCTTACTTGGTTCAGTCCATGAATCTTCATCTTCATCGGTTAGTATTCTAAGTATTCCGTCGTTGAATCGAGAAAGGTAGCCATGTAGCATCTCAAAGGGCGTTTTGTTCGTAGTTTTATTCACCATATTATTTAGATTTCTTTCTGTCTCTTTTAAACTGGTATCCCAGTCTCTATGACGATCATCTGTCATACACGTCGACACGGTAGACAGGATAGTTTTATTCACACGTTCTACCATTCCATTTCCTTGTGCATGTTTAGTGGAATTCAGTGTATGGGCGATGCCGTTTTTCTTGCAAAAATCTTCGAACTGGTGTGAAGTGAAGCATGAACCTTGGTCACTGATAATTCTGTCTGGTAACCCATAACTGTTCACGAATTCTTCTAACATTTTTAAAACATGCTTGGTCGATGTATTTCTTACAGCTACAAGTTTGACAAATCTTGTGAAATTATCTATGATGACAAGTAGTTCCGTGTTGTCTTTGGTGCTCTTCACAAACGGTCCCAGATGGTCAATGTGAATGATTGAAAAGGGTCTTTTGCCAGGTTTTATCGGATGCAATAGACCCTGTTGCTTTCCCGCAGGAATTTTATTTACTAAACATTCGAAACACATAGATATGTGTTTCTTGCCATATCTCTTCATCAAAGGAAACCAGTATCTCTCTTTAATCTTGTTTACGGTTCTATCAACCGAAAAATGACCCATAAGATCATGAAACTTCACGACAATGCTTTTTCTCATTGCCTTGGGGACAACATAAAGAAGTTTTTCTTTACCATTCTCACTCAGTACTCTAAATAGTCTATTTCTCTTGAGGACATAGTTATTTACCTTTGTCTTTTCTTCTTTCGTACGTTCGCACTTCGGCTTTTGCAAAATGGTTATTAGTTCTTTCAACTCTGAGTCAGAATTCTGAAACACTAGTACTTGCTCATCTTCTGTGAGTGTCAAACAAACTTCTATGTTCCGTTCTACGTAGTTCGTCAAGGTATCCTCTGCTTCTAATACTGGTGCTCTACTAAGAGCATCGACATGACTCATTTTGTCTCCAGGTCGGTGCTGCTGACGACAAAAGGGCACTTTCGAAAAGCAATTCAAAGCTAACGTCGGTGGTTCATCGAAGGTGGTCAATCGAAATATTCAAATGAATGACTCGAAGAGAGGTAGTCTTGACTAAATCTATTTAATTAAATGTACATAATATTTACATTGAAGTTTTACAAAACGAATGCGCATGTGTGCGCTTATCGAAGTATAATCAAAACTCGTCTGTCGTTCTCTCACATCGACAACTAGTTAGAGTGCTTGCTCACGCCCTCTGCTGGAGAGCGAGATTTCGCTACACTCCCCACCTGAACTCTTCAAGAGAGTTCACCTACACAAATCTAATTCGAAGGAAAATACAATACAAATGTCTAGTAAGGAATAAACAAACATAACTACTAAATTATATGTCAAACAATCGAACTTAAATTTTGAATTCTCCACGTAAATAATAATCTAAACATAAACTTTAAAGGATGCAAATTATTAACACTGAATACTAGATTATGAGAAAAGTTAATGATTATTGTCATAAAAAAGGATATAGTCTTGTCTTTAAAGTTCATCAGTCACTTCAAGTGGGTACAAGAGTTGCACGGGCTTCCTAAATAGTCCCTTTGAAGTTTTCACTAAACAAGCTCGAACATGTCCGTCTCTTCCAGTGAATGATTCCTGAATAATACCCTAGTCCCACAGTAGTTTCGACTTTGATGTTCCGTCTATCAGTACGACTTGTCCAATTTTCATGTCTTTGGAGGATTCAGGAGTTTTAAGATGGTACGCAGTTTTTAAATTTAGTAAGTATTGATTCTTCCACTTCTTCCAGACTTGCTTAAGAAGTTGGGTTTGGTACATCTTTCTTCGAGTTAAAGATTCTCTAGACGTATCTTCAAGTTCTACCAAACTTATTGGAAATTCTGTTTCATTTCTTCCAAAGTTTAAGAAATAAGAAGGCGTCAAAGGCGAGGGTTCGTCCAGGGAGTTGTTAACGTACGTCAGCGGTCTCATGTTCACAATCATTTCTATTTCAGTCAGTAAGGTGGATAACTCTTCAAAATTCAACAGTGCACGACCTAATATTTTTCGCAACGGATCCTTCACTGACTTTACTAAACGTTCATAGAATCCTCCCCACCATGGGGATTTTTCCGCAATGAATTTCCAAGTGATGCCTTGGGAAGAAATGTAATCTTTCAACTGATGACTCAACAATATTTCGGAGATGTGTTCTAGTTCTCTACTGGCCTTTTTAAAGGCCTTTGCATTATCCGAATATATAATAGTACAATTTCCTCGTCTGGCCACAAATCTCCTAAAGGCTAACAAAAAAGCATTTCGTCGACATTGTTGTAACTAACTCTAAATGTATCGCTCTTGTGACCGCGCAAGTGAAAAGTGCTATATAAGATTTCATAGTTCCCGTACCATTCTTAACATAAATTGGTCCAGCAAAATCAATGCCGCAAACATTAAAAGGAGGCGTTTGGGATATTCTATCTTTGGGTAAGGGAGCTGTTATCTGGCCAGCAGGTTTTGCTGAATACTTCGTACAAATCAAACATTTACTGATAATCTTCTTTATTAATTGTCGTCCCTTAGGAATCCAGAATTTCTTTCTCACTTTCGTCAACGTTAGGGAT
>JAWZYV010004844.1:0-11659 GCA_038373885.1 Cheiracanthium punctorium | reverse complement strand
TAAACAAATATGGAAACTATGTAGAAAAATAGAGACACATGTAAGGAATTTAAAATATAAAGTGTTTTGAAAAAATCTGTAATGTTTTATGTTTTATAAGTAAACGGACCTTAGTTTCCGAATATCCTACGTATATGTATATATGTGCTAAGATTAGAATGAATAAAGTCACAACTCATAAACTATTTAGTTCAACCTATCGAACACCTATAGGATTTAGCAATTTAATTGTAAATAGCATTTCATATATTTAATTTCCTATTTTAGATCGACTCGATACAAAATAAATGTTGTTTACCCACTAAATTATTCGGCCACTATGTTGCTTTAATACATCCATAAAAATATTTCATTTATACTTTCATTATCTTTTGTTTTGTTCACATTTACTCTATGTTTTCACAATCGCCCCTTAGATAAATCGGTTATTTCAAATAGTCATTATTATACTTTTAAGGTATTTGCTTTCAGGGGAACAGCTCTTTTCTGGCAAAACACACGGTTTTTTCTTTCTAATTTTCTCAAAATACAAATATTCTTAACGTTTATTTATTGATTTATTTATTATATGTTGCTTCAGACATTAGTTATAGTCAATTGCATACCAAGCCACAGCTGTCAAAACAATATAAAATAGAACTTTAAATAATTTCGTTTCTTAATAAGAAAATTTTGCTGCAGTTATCAGACAGAAAATGTGATTTTTAAAAAATAATGTGCTGATAGCGAATAAATTTAACATGATTTTAATATTATAACATTTAACCCCAGTTTCTAAATTAGGAAGTGTGAAATAGCAAATAATATAAGTAGATATTGGTACATCAGTTAAAACTGAAAATTAAATGAGCTAAACGTATATATAAACGTTATTTCTTCTGTATAAAAAAAAACATCTTCTTGCTACATCCACGAAACATTATTAGTTACATCTATTTGCTATTACTAGTACAAACTATTTACATTCGTGGAATAGTGTTTTATATTACTTAATATTCTAGAATATGCTTGCAAAATGTTTTTATAAAAAATTATTTTAGCTGTGATTTCATGTATGCAAAAATTAATGTTCACTTCCAGTTCTTTCATGGTAGGCTTTATCTCTATTTCTTATAGTACTTTATTTAAATTAAAATTATAATCAGAGATACTTCACTTTTTTTAACGAATTTGACAAAATTCGTCTGTGTTTCAGCTGTTAAGTACAAAATTAATTTTTTATTTCTTTTCCCAAATTAACTAATTTAACCCTCCGAGCGGCCTGGAGTTTGCCTAGTGATAACTTCAAAAAAGTTCCAGTGTATGGGAACTGTATCTCTCGAAAATGCACATGAAAAACTTGCTTCCCCCCATTTCCGCATGGAAGGCGTGGGGAACAAGGTAATTAACAAACTGCCGACGTGACAGCCTACCTACCGCCTGATAAATTACTTTGTATTGTAGGAGCACATGTCCGGTGAATCTGACCAACTGGTCTCCCACACCTCTTTCCCCCCTAAATACTCGGGAATCTACGCAACGTTGTAGGAAACCAAAGTTCTTTTCTCGGTGGCTTACATGTACACTCACCCAGAGCCAGATTTTTGTCTGATGAAGATTGGAAAAAGAGATACTTTGTTTTTTGTCCCCTCTCATAATGAGCAGGTAGTGAGAGTGACGCTTCTGCTCTAAAAATAGTAAAATTAGTGATTATCTTTTTACTATACTTCTTTATCTGAAAAATTTCTTTATAAAGCTTTAATAGAAATGAACGAAAAATACTATATCTAATGGGCCCCTTTCAAGATGAGGCCCTGGACACAGCCCCGATTTGCTCATGCGATAAGACCCCGTGTACATATTTTCAATAAACTGTCCAATGTCAGATATATCCCATTTACCTGAACTTACATAAGACGCTGTCCTTCATAAAATGTGCAAAGTGTTCCATATAATTATTATTATTTCTTATATTTTTTTCGAACTGTGCACTTTTTCATAAAAGTTTATACAGTTTGTTAGGAAAGAGAAATAGGAAATTTGGTTTTCACTCGATCATTTTTGAAGTTGTAATGCAAAAAAAATATGACAGTTAAAAAAAATCTGATGTGTCCAACACATGACTTCCTTGCACGTCCATTAGATCAAAAATATTTTTGACGCACTTCCTCTAAATTTATTTGTTTGAAAGAGATAAAATATCAATAATAGTAAGGTTTAGCGATTTCTAGCCAAATATTTCGATATCGCCAAGCTGGGTTCAATTTGAAAGATTTCCTTCTGACACTTTATTTGGCGATATTTCACCAAACGCCGACAAACTTGAGATAGTCAGCGAGATTTTGGGGATAGCAAAAGTAGTCATTGACCACAGACTTTCAATGAATTGAATGCATCTATACACCTCAATGTATTCAAAGTCATTTGGCTCACCATGTAAATAAATTCTCAGTCGATTGCTGTCAAAAAAGATATTGAAAACAGTTAGATATCACAATAGTTCTAAATATAAAGTTAAAAAAAATCCACGGGTTAAAGTTTTAGAGTTATACAAAATAGGAAATAATTTTTGGCGCCAAATTTGGCGATATTTCGGCGAAACTCGTCAATGTCGACGACATTTGGCGAGATTTTAAGCATGAACCAAACAATGAAAGATTATCGCCAAATTTGGCGATATTTCGCCAAAACTCGCCAAGAACGATGACTAATGGCGATACTTTGGGCATGGACCAAATGACTGACTATCGCCAAATTTGGCGACATTTCGCCAAAACTCGCCAAGGTCGAGGACAGACGGCGAGATTTTGGGCATGTACCAAACAATGACTGTCTACAGTTGTATTATATTGAAGATGTCCATAGACATTAAGGTACTGAAATTCTTTTCGGTGGTCCTGTAAATAAACTCTCCAGTAGATTGGAACCAAAAATCGAGATGCACAACTAGATGTTACAACATTCTTATATATGAAATTTCATAATAGTTTTTGAGATTTGAGAGTTAAATATGCACACACATACACCAAAAGTCGCCAAGCTTGGCGACTTTTGGCATAGTTCTTGAGGGAGGCACGTGACCGTGGTCGGACCATTACCTAACTTATGTGGTAGGACGGTATTGTGCTTGAAATGGATGAATGCCTCTAAAATTGCTATTGACCGTAATGTATTGGAAATCTTTTGAGTGTTCCTGTAGCAGAACTATAAATGATAAAGACATTTTTTTTAATGGAGAAATTCATTTTCTAACTCTTTACAGCATATATCACTTCTGAGTCGTTTGAAATAGCCCAATACCTCTAAAAAACGCTTTGATGAATTTCGGCCCATAGAGCGTAATGTATTTCGAATCTTTTGGGCGGTCCTGTAGATAAACTATTCAGTCGAATGGAACCGAAAGGGGAGGTGCACAACTAGATGTTACAACAATCCTAAATATAAAGTTTCAACATTCAACGACTAACAGTTTTTGAGATATGCGAGTTTAATGAATTTCGGCCCATTGAGTGTAATGTATTTCGAATGTTTTGGGAAGTCCTGTAGATAAACTATCCAGTCGAATGGAACCAAAAGGGGAGGTGCACAACTAGATGTTACAACTATCCAAAATATGAAGTTTCGACATTCTACGCCTAATAGCTTTTGAGTTAGGCGAGTTTAATGAATTTCGGCCCATAGAGCGTAATGTATTTCGAATCTTTTGGGCGGTCCTGTACATAAACTATCCATTCGATTGCCACCAAAAGGGGAGGTGCACAACTAGATCATAGAACAATCCTAAATATCAAATCTCAACATTCTACGACCAATAGTTTTTGAGATATGCGAGTTACATACATACGTACGTACGTACGTACAGACGGCATGGAAAAACTGGCCACAGTAGACTCGCCACTGGTCAAAATGAGTTGCAGACGCGTTAATATGATCGTGCATGCTAGCCTACGATGAGATGCATCGAAAAAATTTTTTGAATTAAATTTAGAGGTAGTTAAAATCGGTTTTTATGTCGAAATTTGGCCCCCAAAATTTTTCGGGATCACATTACTTCCTTATACTACGTACAAGGAAGTAAAAAGAGAGAGAGAGAGACTATAATGTACTTGAATGTAGGGTAATAAAGCTTTCATTTAAATTATCTCAAGCGTACGAGAAAAATAAAAATTAAAAATTCTTCGATGTTTCATTTAGAGGACTTGTTTAGTAAATTTTTTAAATGAAATATCTATATTAATCTTTGTTAAATAATAAACGTTTTTAAAGACCTTTATTTATGTTCTGCATGTGCGAAAAAATTCCAAGAAAAATTAAGAGCACGAATCTGAGAAAGTAACACACCTAGGATTCATGGTATCTGAGATTTTTACCAAAAAATTCCCAGTTGTTATTAATCTTATTAATGAATCAAATCCAGAATATTTTGTCTCAAAGTGAAGTTGTTCATCTTTTATGGCCTACTAAAAAAGCAGACCCGTAGCCAAGTTTTCTATTCAGGGGGGCACCCTCTTTTTTTCAGGGAGGGGGGAGGCACCCTAACTTAAGTGGGGTGGCATCCTATATTTTTTTGAGTGATAACATTTTTATCTATATTTCTCTTCATTAAATAATAGCATAAGTTTATAATTAAATAAATTCTGAAAAGTCCAAACGGCTTCCAAGAAATAAAAGTTCCTTGGCTTAAACAGAATGGATTTAAAGTTGTCATCTTTGGATCATATTTTGAAGATGAGAACACAAAACAAAAATGACAGAGTATTACAAAGAAAAACTTTGTATATATAAACCTTTGACATATAAAACTTTGATATAAAACTTTGATAACTTTACCTTATATACAAAAAATTTTCAAAGCATCTGCATTAAACTTTTTTTATGTGAAATTTTCTAGGGGGGGGTGGGGCTCAGCCCCACCTGGCACCCCTTTGGCTACGGGCCTGTAAAAAAGTCCGTGCAGCACACAAAAGTGGGCGTTTTTCTCAGACATAGAAAATGCTGTGGTCAAAAACTCTTTGGGGGACAACTTGCCATGATATTTATTTCACATCTATAATGTTAGACGATAGAACTTCATGAAATATATGAGAAATCTGTGGCAGGTTATTGACGCAAAGTCACTGAAGGTCACAAAAACACACATTTTCCTTTTTTTTTTTTTTTTTTGTCATTTTTAAGATTTAACCATAGCTTGCACCTTCAAGTTGCTAAGGCAAAAGAGGTGTCCTTTGAAAGGCATGTATTAGAACTTATAAAAAAATGCATGTATAGTTGACGCAAGTTGAATGCGCTTTTAGATTTATAAGACCAAAATCTGAAAATTTTCGATTTTGACTGAAATCAGAAGTTTATTGAAAGTAATTCTTTTGGATCGTTTTTATGTGAATATATTGTATTATTTGAATGCTCAGCGCTTATACCAAGTTTTGCGCGCAAGATTAGGACCCACTGGCGCATTGACTTAAATTGAATTGAATTTAATTTAAATTATCTATATTTAATAATTTTAGCGACTTAAATTGCTAATTTAAGCAGGGCCTGATTATGACCAACAGGGGCCCCGGACATTGATGAATTTTGGGGGCCCCATCCATGAATTTTTTTTTATTTTTCAAAAAATTTTGATATAAAAGAAGACTATTTCAGAACATTTGAAATTCGGGACCCTTTACAAAGTCCCGATTTTCCCATGCGATAATAAGGCTCTGAATTTTAGTATTTTGGGGGAAACGGGTGGATTTTCAAAATTTTAAGGTCGCCTACGTCTTCTCTCTATCATTTTGCGCATCTTTATGCAGTTAGAGGGAGTAATCAAAAGCGAAGCGCTGTTAATTTGTCAACGGTAATGGTTAAAAAAACATGAGTACAAATTTTTGTCAATTTTAAATGTATGACGTACAACTGGCGCCATTCCCACATGTAATAATAATAAAAAAAAAAATCCTTCGGAATTGGACCACTGAAATGCTTAATATATATTAATCCTTATATCAATGCTTTATTTAGGCGAAAACAATTTATTCGTTTTAATATTCTTAAAAGAAGTAGAAGTTTAATAATTTCGAGAAGCTATTTCAAACGATTTAAAACCGCAAAAGTTTGCAAACCTATTTAGATTATGACATATAATTTGTTAGAGTTACCTTTTAACTCATTTGGAACGCTTTCCGCTTAATAATCTGCATTTTAATTAGGCTTTGCTTAATATTTTTTTTTTTTTTAATAGCCGAATACTGAAAGCTTAGCAGTACGGGACTGATTTATAGCTATTATGCCAGACTTGGGGATCGTCGAGAATCTTTTTTTCCCTACAATTTACACTCTTAAAAAAAAATCAGTTGATTACCAAGAAATCTCTAGGAAACAATGATTCCATTACTTGTTACTTTCCGAACATGTACCATGTAAGGAAAGTATTGTAATCATGAAAAAATTCGACTTCGAGACTTTGATGTATTGACATGTTTTGAGGTCTTCTGAATTGATTTATGCTGTTTTTACGAGATGTATGTATGTATGTGTGCGTGTGTGCGTGTGTGTGTGTCTGTGTGTATGTGAGTGAACACGATAGCTCCTAAACGGATCATTCGATTGAGCTCAAATTGGACATTCATGTTATAAACCACCGTCGCAAGACCGGTATTGATTTTGGTGTATATAGGACTAATAGTTTTTCTACAGGGCTACGACAAAGATTTCTTTGACATTATAGTATATGGGGAGAAAGTCTTGAAAGTATGCTAGCGTTTAAATGGTGCATTCGATTGAGTTTCAATTTGGTATATATGTTTGAATTATTCATCGATTAAAATTTATTTAAATGCTTGGTAATGATCTAATCGTAAGTCTTCGGAAAGTCGAGTGGAGGCACTCCAGATTTTTTTAGTATGATGCCATAACTTTTCTTAGTATTACTACTAAATAAAGCCATGCTTGCCAATTGATTTACATGACTTTATTTAGCAGCAATACTAAGAAAAGTTATAGCATCTTTGTTTCAAAGATATTTCTTAGTAATCCACAAAATTTTTTTTTAGTGTAGGGCATCACCCAAAAGGATGTTATTTTCGGATCCGCAACTCTCGTCCGTATACCAGCCTATATCCAGCTAGAGGAGCTGCGGACCCACAGATTTATCGTTCACGTTTGCGCCATGTACATATAGCGGTTTTTGATCAGCCGAGATGTGAAAACGAATCCTTTCACTTTCTGCACACCAGGTTATTACAACTCCTTAAAAATTTATTTTAGGATGAATAGGAAAAATTAAATTACTTAATTAACTAAAACATTTTTCTAATTTATGTGTATTGAAAGAAGAAAGGGTTGTCACCCGATCGTTAACACTGCCAGCTTTTGGGTCATCGTGTGACAATTGAGCTAGCTATGTCAGCATATTTTAATATCCATAACGCTAGGTTCGAGTAAAAGTTTTCTGCATTTTTTCAGTTTCCGTAAAGCTGGAATAATTTAAAATGCATGTGTAAAAAAAAAAATCATTACTTTCTTCGTCGTGAAGAACTGATACGCAGCTAGTTATAACATGTTATGTATATGTAAAAATAAATTACTTGAAATTCAAATTAAACATTTGATAATTTTGCTATTTCTCAAAATAATCAAACGAAAATCCCCACCTCTCTCTCCATGTGTTTATATATCATGGCTTTGATTTGCAACAGCGCTTCGATTTGAACTTCATATTTTAAACAGTTACACTAAAATTAATCTTTATTTTTAAATTTAGGTAACTGGAAATTTTATTTAGTTACTTTTTCGTCTATATGGCAGCTTAGTTTAACCAATTGTTAAAGTAATCTCTATTCCCGTGTGATGAGCGGGTACATCAGCTAATATAGAATAAAAATAGAAATTAGAATTCGTATTGTTCAATTAAAAGCAGCAATAATAAAATAATAAATCTATGACAAACTGACGCTTTCGATGTGATCCGGTATAAATTTAAATGCCTCGAAATCTAAGATGAAAATTTTGGCTTTATAGAAATTGGTCTATTTCTGTGTATTTCTTTACGTAACAATTTCTTTAATTCTTTACAGGTTGAAAAGTTTTTCTAGCATGTATACATATTTACATAAATGAACTGACACACATACACCACATAACACCAAAACAACAACAAAAAATCTTGCAGTTCAATGTGGGAAGTTAGTTTTTCTGGAAAGATGTTGTAGTTAGAGTAAAACTAAGACAGTGGAGGATCCTCAAAAGTTTCAACGGAAGGAGGCAATATGCGAGAAATTTTGTAAGAAAAATGGATCTTCTTAAATTTAAAATTTTGATTAAATAATTCTTATCGTCTGAAACCAGGTTTAGGATGGTTGCTTTCATCATCCATTATTGAAAAGACGTTTTTGAGAAGATTCCTCTTCTCTTACATGTGTAATTTCTTAGCGTGGATCTTTGAACACTCCGCTAAACCGGCAGATTATTCAAAGACCCATGCTATGTGAGCAGGGAAACCACACAGATCATAGAGTGTAATGTAGTGCATTTATTGCAAGCCTGCACTCAGGGTATTTGCCAAGTCGGAATGCCTTGGTCGGAGGATTTTTTCAGGTGTTCTTCCGCGTCTTCACGAGACATCTAACGAAACCGCCCGAAACCCTAGACCGTTAGAGAGACAGCCGCGCGGTAGTCCAGAACCCTCGACTTTTACTCTTCAGCCATCTACCATTTTCAGTCCCTTGTGCAATGGGCCATGGTGGGGCCGAGACCCACAGATCACAGAAAGGGAATCATCACCACTGAATCCAACTGGGATTTAATTTAATTTTATCTTAGACCACTGTTCTTTTCAACTAGTTATTTTAATTTTGTTTTAATCTTTAGGACGGAATAGAGCTTTACTGATAAATTTGATCGCGCATTTAATCGTGTTACTTTTCTAGTAAAATCAAACTGAAACATCAATAACTGAGGACTAATTTACAGCAATACAGTCTGGACACATACTCAACTTTCCTCACTATTTTTAGGAGAGCCCAGTGTCACTTTGCTTAAATATTTACCTTACATTTCATTGTTTACATGAAAAATACTATAAGGACGTTTTGGCTTCTAACTATGTTTCAAGAATATTATTTTTATCATTCAAATTTTAATGAACTAACGCATTATGTAGACGTTGTCTTTATTTTATAACACCAGGCAGCTTCTACATAATGCGTTAGTTCATTAAAATTGGAATGGGAAAAATAATAGTCCGGAAACATTGTTGGTTGCCAAAACGTCCTTATAGTAAGTATTAGTGATGTAAACAATGAAATGTAAGATAAACATTTAACCTAAGTGACATTGGACTCTCCTAAAAATAGTGAGGGAAGTTGAGTATATGTGTTCCGACTGTCTTGTAATTTAGTCTTCTGTTATTGACGTTTGATTTTCATTTTACTGGAAACTTAACGCGATTAAATGCGCAATTAAATGAAGCTGAAAATAGCAAAAAATCGCTTAAAAATGAGAGAACAGGTGGATTTTCAGATTTTTAAAATAGCGCAGATCGTTTTTATATATTTTTTACATAATCATGAAAATTTTCAAGCCGATCGCACGAACTGTGTGAATTTCATTAAATTTTTACACAGTAACTTTTTAATCTGTTTGTATTAATGACGGTAAAAGTTTTGTTTGGAAGTGGCCGGACCGGATTTATTAGCGAGTGAGTCACGTATCAGCGTTACTATATAATAGGATAATTACAGAGTTAATATTTATACAGAAGTTTTTTATGACATGTAAATTTGTATTAATTTAAATAATAATATGCACTACATTTCTTTAAAGCCCCTCTTCATCCGTAAGCATGTGTGCCCAAGACCCCATATATGTTAAATCGGTCTCTTCTAATAAAATATATATATTTTTTTTTATATGCCAACTGTTTTGTTGTATTCGAGGCAACACCTTTTCCTTTTCAGGTAACATTTGAAAGAAGTAAAATATTTACTCAAAATTTGTTATTTTAATTAAACATTTAAAATTATTATAAGTGAAAAAGTATCCTGGAGGTCTTTGAAAAATACGAAATATTCAAACTTATTTCCCGTGCCCAACCATGCTTAGAAGGGACTCCGGCTCAAAAGATTACTTATCTGAAAAAATACCGAAAGAATTCGGTCTCTCTCTTCTTTAGTTAGAAAAGGTATGGTCACCACATCTGTAAATAATTTTGTGGGGTGTTGAAAGCTACAATTAAAGTATCGTAGGCGTGTCTTGGCCATTGTGCGCTCTCCCCTCCTTTGCAATCCATTAATCTAAGTGTCACAGGTGTTTTGGCGAGTGGGGTAAGCAGTAACGGGATTTTATGTCACAGCCGCTTTTCGAAGCAGAAAAAAAGGAGCAGAAAATTATGTCTCAGCCGCTTTGAACAACTCTTACAGATGACGGGATTTTACGTCTCAGCCGCTTGGAGGGTTAATATAACACTGAAATATAAAATAAATTCCTCTCATCAGAAAAGTAAACATATTAGATGATTTTACCTGAAACATCCATACGTAATAAGGAGATGCGCGAATAAATGTAAAGAAAATAGCTTTTTCTTTAAACTTTTATATTTAATATATATATTATTTATTGAAACTTATTTTGTATTACACTTACAGATTAAAAAAATTCCCCTGAAAATACTCACGCTAGAAATGTTATTCATTTAAAAAGTAAATATATTTTTTTAATCTTACTAAGGAATTTTAAATACTCCTATTTTTCAATAATTACTTGAAATTAGATTCATTAATTTGAAAACATTAGGGCAGGCACATTTAATGCAATAAAACTTATAGATCTAAATACGGAAAGCGAAACAAAGAATTAATGAAATAAAGGAAAACAACGGATAATTCCACACATGAACAAAAGCAAAGCTGTCTATAGCTGTAGAGATCTTTTCGTAAGTAAAATGTTTTACTCACAGATGTTTGTAATGGCTTCAAGTTATACCATGTTATCGGTTCCACTTTTGCTATTTTCGTTTATTAAAGGCTAGGAGGGTGATTATTCTAAATGTACGCTCAGACTTATTGTTTTCAGAAAATATCTGTAAACACCAAATATACTGATTTTTTTTTTTTTTTTTACTCATGATATAAATTTAATTATTCGTCAAGATTAATGTTTGAGATAATTTAAAAATGATGGGTTTTGCAATGTTTTACGCCGTAAAATTCCTGATGTAATAGTTTTTCCTTTTATCATGAAATTTCTTTCTTTGATATAATAAGGGCCACAATAGGATTCGGAATTTTTATAGAAATTGAAGTGAAAAATTCATTCTAAAATTTAAAATATGATTACATTTTAATAAATATTTTTCCGTTTTCGTAAAGTGAGATGATGCAAACACATATTAATAAAAAATAGCTTTCAGCTGTTTTTTTTAAACTTTCTGAACCAATATTATTGTTATTTATCTGCATTTATAAAAATGCTTCAAAAAGGAATCCCTACTCTGAGTAACCAATTTAAAAACAGAGGAATATTGATGCAGCATGACTGAGAAAAATTCTAGCTGAATTTCAGTCACAATTTGATCCATGTATTCTAGCCTACGAAATACACTTGTAGCGTATGTGATGAAAAATTAAGAAACAGGATACATATCTGTTGCAGTTTGCTTATTTCTTTCATGTTTTGTTTTTGTTTGCGTTTATCTACGAGA
>JAWZYV010004843.1:0-11028 GCA_038373885.1 Cheiracanthium punctorium | reverse complement strand
TACTGGACTTTGATTGATATACTGTTTTAATATTTATGCTGAACATGTAATTTTTTTCTGAAAACTTGGGGGAGTATATGTCACGTTGACACAACGTGCATATTTTTTAATGAAAAATCATTAACACAAATCCTAATAAATATTGTCTAAATTTAAACTAATAATCTATTCTAAATTTAATTTAAAAGTTTTTAATAATAGCTATCTTTTAAAGCTTTCAATTTTCCTCTTGGCCTTATCAATTACAGCGCATTAACGTATGCTAAAGCATTTCCCTTTCAGCTGCTTTGAAATAAAATAACAGTTGACGCCGGCTAAAAGAATAATAATAACAACACCACTTCCTCGCATATATCTTTGCTCCAGCTGAAGCAGATGTGTTTGCGGTTTTTCTCTGCTGCGCAAGAAGCATATTGCTCGAAAAACACCTGCTAAAATTGTTCCAGAAAGTTCGTGTTCTTTCTATAGACACATGTTTTTAACGGTTTTTTCTTTAGCAGTTGGAGAGTAATTTTTGGTGGGGCAAGCGACTCACTTCATGTGAGGAGGCTTTGCTCACCACGACGCGTTGTACGGATTTGCATATACGTCGATCACACGTTAGGTGACGGGGGCCTTCGCCACATCGTGGTGCCAGGCCATAATGGCATCCAGCCGTGATGTTTTTGTCAACACGCTTCCCCAAGTTTATTTTGAGTGCATGTATTGTAGAGTTTTAAATGTATAATCCTGCATTTTGAAAATTGGTGTCTGTTCCAGTGAGGAAATAAAATAATATGTTTCAAGTTTATAGGTGTTGAGTGAGACTCCTTATTTAAAGGGAATGTGGTCTTCAAAATGTGTTTTTCTCCGGAAGTAAAATGTGTTATCCCAGTGAAGTGTTCAAAGTGTTTGTGTGATAATGTTTCAGAGGAGGTAAAACGACATGCGCCATCAAAAGCGAATTTCATTCTTGATTTTGGAATTTGTCCTTCCTCGTCGCTCTGATGAGGGATTTCTAGTGCATATGTGAATTCGTTCAGTGGGGAAGAAAAGCATGTTCACCTAAGGGGAATAATTCTCCTTTCGACATCGTTGCGAGTGTGAATTTAAAATGTGACCCACTATACGATCGTGTTCTTAAAACTATGTCGCTCTCACTACAAAGTCGTACCAGTTATAATCTTTACAAAATAATTCATCGTCTTCTTACGATCACCGCCTTCCACCGTACATCTCCATAGGATAATCATGTGTAACATAACTGCGCTAATGCATTGTCCCCGCTTTACGAAGTGCAAGATAAAAAAAAATATTTGTCAACATGTTATTTACGTGGTATATTTAATGCTATAAATGAAACTTAAGAAGCAGAAATATATGTAGAAATCAGACATTTGCGACACAATCAGACAGACGTCTTGCGACAAATCAGACAGACGTCTGCATACCGTAAAGTTCTTACTTTTCTGGTCGCCGGTGACACTGACGTAGTTTTTGTGTCATCATGTTGTTATCGTCTCAGATATGATTATCCTCTCATGACGTCAACTTTTAGTCACGATTCAAGTAATTTTTCACATTTTGAGATTCCGTATTATTGGGTTTATTTCGAATTATATGTGTAAGGAAAATATTCATCTCCAACCGTGCGGAGAACGGGTAAGCAGCTATAGTAGTTAATAAAATGCGTCATGAATAACAACTTCATGTCTACTTTTTATGTTGCTTTATTACTTCGTTCATTTTAATAGCAATAGGTGAAATAATATAGCTTGGCGGAGTTCGCGATGAAGGGTGTTATCACCGTAAGTACCCAGTAATGTTTATATCTGGATGTTGCCATTTGCAGCGTAGAAATATCGTCAATTTTGATACCGCATACGTTAGTGTAATATATAAATAGATTGGACATTACAAAAAACTGGGCTGTTCGAGCCTTGTCAAAGGGAGACCCCCCCTTAACCCCCCCCCTAATTTTTTAGTTTCATTATTGCCATATTAAAACGATATTAATTGATTATATCATTTTATCTCTCATCTTTCGTGTATTTCGCATGGTAACCCTATGTTGAAATTTTTATGATTGTAAATTATTTATAAAAAATACATGTGGTGCATATTCTACAGTTTACGAAATATTGTAACAATAGATTAAAGCTGTTGTGAAATAATAGTATTTAAATATATGTAAAAAATACATGTGATGCATATTCTACAGTTTACGAAATTGTAACAATAGATTAAAGCTGTTGTGAACTAATAGTATTTAAATATAAATGCAACCTTACGCAGCTTATAGAAATTGGTGGTTTACGTAACACATACTAATATTTTACTTTATCTACACATTGTTGCCACATTCTCATATAACATTTACAAAACGGATGAAAATTTTAAACAATCATTTTATCAAATAAATGCAACTTTACGGAGCTTATAGAAATCGGTGTTTTACACAACACATACTAACATTTTCAGCGGACATTTATTCTTACTTTTATGTCGCATTTTCGCGTCTCATTTTCATCGCACATTTTCAATAAGAGGGTGAGAGATAAAATGGCATAGTCATTAATATCATATTATTATTGCTTGTTTAATTGCATGCACACAGTTGTTACACACAACCCCTAATCTATGAAAATATAACAGATTCTTCAATGATGAAGCAATGAAATAGATGCACAATGGAGTCTTCACTTGCTGATTCCTTGCTAAATTTTATTTCTCTAAGTAATTACTGTTTTCATCAGTTCACATGTTAATCCTTTAATTGCTGTTCTTTTAAAAGTACGCAGATGAACTTAACATATTATTGTAGCTATTGTACTTGTGCAATAAAAATTACACATATAGAAATTGTTCGTATTTTCAGTATGCTACCAGCTAACTATTAGAAAAAGAAGTGATGCCTCGCCCGATCCAACGGTCTGGAGTTTTGGTCGTTTTCGTGTGTTTCGTGATGTAACGTGAATACGCGTTAGAACTCCTTACAAAAGTTCTGCGACCAAGCCTCCGCTCTCCCCATAGGCAGATACTGAAACAATTGTTATATTGTATTTCTTTCAATGTTTTAATTGTGATATAGATAAAGGAATACAGTTCATAAAAAAGATCTAGCCTACCTGCCCTGGTAGCTTTTCTGTCGATTTCCTGTTTCCTGCTACTATCTCAGTGAATCAAGTGAGTGTCTAAAGGACGAATACAATTTATTTCTGGATTAAATAAACACATCTTACATTACACAACATTTACAAAAGACATTTAGATTTTGTTATCAGAGGGGGAGAACCCCTTTTTCACGTCAGTTTACACGGAAGCCTTCGCTGCATCTGAAAGGCAAAAAAAAAAAAGGATTAGAGTTCAAAAGCGCCCTCTTCTGGCGCAGGGGAAAGTCATTCTGCTTCATCCTCCGGCCCCAAAGGACCTTTGGACAAACAGTCGCTAGGTCCTTTTTCATCTACATTAAGTTCAACAGGATACAAAAGTTGAATTGGTCGTTTCAGTATAGTTCCATTGGGAAGTTTGATAGTGCATGCACGAGTCTTTCCATCACGTCCGGGATGAACACTGATGACTATACCCATCTTCCACATAAGTCGAGGAAGCTTTTCGTCATACACTAAGACAGTCGAATTTTTCGTCGGTTCAACATTTGATTTGGACCGCATTGACTGGTGGGCAGATCTCAGTTCTAACAAATACGATGATTGCCATTTTCTCCATATTCTTTCCAAAATGGCTCTTTTATGTTTCCACTTACCCTTTAGATCAGACTTGGTGGAGGTTGGCGCTACCGATGAGTGTGGAGGGAGAGCAACAAGTCTTCTACCTATGAGGAAGTGTCCAGGAGTAAGTGGCTCAGGTTCCTCGAACTCACTGTAGACAAATGTGAAAGGTCTGGAATTTATAATAGCCTCAACTTCTATGACTATAGTCTCTAGTTCTGGAAACGTCAAAGATGATTTTCCTAGTATTTTTCTTAGGCAATTTTTTGTGGATCTTATAAGTCTTTCCCAAAATCCTCCCCACCATGCTGCTCTCTCTACGATAAAATTCCACTCGACGTTTTTATTTGCAAAGTAGTTCTGGATTTCTTCTTCCTTCAAAAGTTTCCACAGCAAATTTATTTCGGTTTTAGCTCTTTTGAATGTACTCGCGTTGTCCGAGTATACTTTTCTGCATAGTCCTCTTCTGGATACAAATTTTCTAAACGCGAGTAAGAATGTTTTGGTTGTCAGATCTTCGATGAGCTCAAGATGGACAGCTCTGGTGACGGCACACGTAAAAAGCAGAATGTAGGCTTTTTTTGTTCCGTCTGTACTTTTTACGTAAAGGGGACCAGCATAATCGATACCCGTTACTTCAAATGGATGAGTCTGCTTAATACGATCTGGGGAAGAGGAGCTTCGTCTTGGGTAAAAGGCTTAACTCGAAATTTTTTGCAAAGATTGCAGTTGAACACAATGCTCTTGATTCGCTGTCGTCCTTTTAGGATCCAAAATTTTTCTCTAACGTCTGTTAAGGTGTCCGCAATTCCTGCATGCCCTAACCGCAAATGGCTGCGGCGAATCACGAGATTGGTAAAGTGACTTCTGTCGGGTAACAACATCGGGTACGCTTCGTTATGAGTAATGTCAGCATACTGAAGTCGGCTTCGAAGGCGAATAATATTGTTTTCATCTAACCCAACGGAAAAAATTTTCAATTTGGAATTTGGAGATATTTCACGACCGCACCTTAGTGCTTCCAATTCTTCCCCGAAGTTTTTTTCTTGAGTTTTTCTTATTCAGTATTCTTCTGCTGACTGTAACTCTTCGCTACTAAGAGTTCCAGATCTACTGTTTTCTTTATTCTTAAGGTTAAAGATAAATCTTTTTACCCAGGCAGTGATGCGTAAGAGTTTCGTTAAGTGCCCAAATTTTTCAATGTCAATAATTTTTTCGGTCTCGACATTTATAGTGCAAACGGTTGACTCATTGACTTCGTCACAATTTCCAATGTCCGCAATTTCTTGGCTTTCTTTTGGCCAATAATCTTCACTTTCTCTCAACCACTTTGGTCCTTTCCACCACAGCTCTTTATCAAGCAGATTTCGTAAAGATTCGCCTCGAGTCAGCACATCAGCTGGATTTTGATCTCCAGGGCAGTGCGACCAAAATGAAGCATCAGTCCTTGAACGAATCTCACTCACACGATTTTGGACAAACGTTTTCAGTTTCTTAGAATTTCCACGAATCCAATGAAGCACAATCATCGAATCTGTCCAGAATCTAATTCGTGCATTTGTTATATTTGAAAGGCTGTTTCTTACGTACTCACATAGTCGACTTCCAACTACAGCTGATAGCAATTCAAGTCTTGGAAGAGTTAATTTTTGAAGTGGTGCAACTCTGGATTTGGAGCAAATTAACGATGTCCGAAACTGTCCGTTATAATCTGTATACCGAATATACAGGACTGCACCGTAGTCTCACTTGCTCGAATCGACGAAACAATGAAATTCAAAATCTTCATTTTCGTTAGCGTCCTTGAGGTAAAATCTGGGTATTTCAAATTCCTTTAAATCTTCTTATTCATCACACCATTTGTTCCATTCTTTCATTATATCAAATGGTAGAGGATCATCCCATTTAATTTTTGATCCCAAATATTCTGAAGAAGAATTTTTGGTCTCAGCGTAAAGGGAGTAATAAAGCCAATGGGGTCATATAATTTTGAGGCAATTTTCAAAAGTAATCGTTTAGTTAACGGATTAAATTTTTGATTAAATTTAAGAAATTCACATGCTAATTTTAACATATCATCGTCTGAATTCCAGAGGTAACCTAAAACTTTCGAAGTTTCCCTTAAAGATTCGTTACAGTTTTCAGCCTGATCCAGCTTTATTTGAAGACATTCCGAATTGGTTTTCCATTTACGCATATTAAATCCACCTTCGTGTAAAATTTCTTTTATTTGTCGGTAAATTTCAAAACACTGATTTTCATTTTCTAATCCAGAAATTAAATCGTCAACGTATAATTGGGAATTTAAAATACGATATGCTAACGGATATTTATGTTCGTACTTTCTTATGTGATGTTTGAGAGTTGCAGCCAGTCAAAAGGGACTTGGAGTAGCTCCAAATAAAACACGAGTCATTCTAAAAATGGTAGTTTTCAAACTCGCATTCCTTTCATAATCATTCTCAAGCCATAAAAACCTAACCTCATCTCTATCATTTTCATCTAACAATATCTGTAAGAACGCTTGCTCTATATCGGCAGTTAACGCGATTGGTTTGTTTCTAAAATCTATAAGTAATTTTAGTGAGTCAGGATTCAAATTCGGTCCGGAATGTAAACAATCATTTAACGATAATTTATTTTGCGAGTGTGATGAGGCGTCAAAAACTACTCTTAGCTTCGTTGTAATTTTATCATCACGAATAACGGCCTGATGAGGCATATAATATTCTCTATAGATATTCTTTTTCTCCTTTTCTTTAAATTCTACAGGTTCGATTATACCCTCGCAAATCTGTTTCGATAATACATCCCTATACCGCTGGTAAAATTCCTTATCTCTATCAAATCTCTTAACCAGTTTTCCTAAGCGACATTTTGCGATTTCATAATTATTTTCTAATTTATCCGCATTCTCATTCCACGGTAGTTTAACCTTGTATCTGTTGTTCTGAAATTTTATATTTTTCTCAAAATCCTTTAAAACAACTTCTCCGTCATTATTGGATAAATCCCTTTTTTCGTTTTCAATGCCCATTATATCCAATTTCCAAAAATTTTGTAAAATCAGATCGGAATTTTCTTCTCGCGAAGAATCTACAACTACCTTCATTATTTTCGCGCTCCTCTCAGTGTCAATTTTATTTTCTAAATCACAAGAACCGCTCAAAAACCCATCCGAAAAGACTATCCATTGCAACAACAGAAGAATTCGGTATCCTGCGTATTTCACCGGAGACGATACTCCAATAATGTTCGGCGCCTATCAGAATTCTGACTGGGGGGAAATCAAGGAGTTGGGAATGCTCATTTCCACGTCGAAACAGCTGATCCGATGATTCATCTGCCAGTGAAAATTTGTTTATGCCACAATGTTCTTTTATTTCTAGCTCTGGCCGATAAATTACTGCACTGCTTATCTTGTCAGTAGCTAAAGCTTCTAATTGTATCTTTTTCGTGGGATCACGAACGTTTCTCAAATTTACTAGAACGCGATTTATAATTTCTTTCTGGGGTTCTTTCGAACCAAAGGGGTATATTTTTATAGTTTCTTTTCCTATTATTTTTAATTTTAATTCATTAACGAGTTCCGATTCAATAAATGATCTTTGACTCCCCAAATCTAATAATAACCGTATTTCGGCTGGTTTAACCTTATTTTCTACAAATACTGTTGCAGTTTGAAGTAAAATATCTGTGTTCGAATTTCTATCTCCCGTAACGGAGGACACAATCGTTTCACTCTGGGGAACTTCTGATTTTGGTTCCAAACGTTTTTCGCAAATATTTTGATTATGCTTTTGGAAACAGAAATTACATGCGGGTTTCTTAAAACATCGATTTACAACGTGAAATTTTTGTAAACAATTAAAGCACCTTCCTTGACGTAATAGACTTTGTTTTTTATCAGAAATACTTAATTTACATTCATTACTTTCATGACGATCATCGCTACAGAATATGCATTTATTTTCATTACTAACTACATTAAAAGCAGCAGCACTCGGATTCTTGGCGTATTTTGGTTCCGAAAAATTATTTTGTCCCAATCTAGTTAAATCCCTTTCATTTCTATTTTTAGAATTGTGCTGAAAGTAATCAGACTCCTTCTTCTGAAACGAAAATGTACGTTCTCTAATTTCGATTTTCAAATATTCTAACAATTGCGTTACATTCCAAGAGTCTGTTTCGTTTTTATATTCGCGGTTGTAGTTCAAAATTAAGCTATCTGGAATTAATTTAGTTATGATAGGAAAAAGTAAATTACCATAACTGTCTAGCTCAATACCAAGCGATTCTAAACTACGTATTTGAATTTCACATGTATCGTACAATTCGCGCAGGTCTTTTATATTTGATGCATTACGAATAGGTGACAAATTTAATAAATTATTTATGTGAGACCTAATCAAAATTTCCCTTTTGCCATATCGGTCTTCAAGAATTTTAACAGCAATATCATAATTTTTGTCTGACAACGATAATCCCTGTATCGCGATTTGAGCTTTTGATTTTAATAAGCTTTTTAAGTATGTAAATTTGTCTATTTTATTGAGATTTTTATTTTCGTGTATCGCGTTTTTGAACTGAGACCAAAATTCTTGGAAATTCTCAGGATTGCCGTCAAACTTTAAGATGTTAATTTTGGGTAATTTAATCTTAATTGGAACATTTGAATTTAGAGATGGGTCGTTAGTAATTGTATTTGAAATATCGGCGCTAGCATTTTTTGTTTCTTGGTTCGTGCATTTTTTTAGAACTTTTTCAATTTTAATTTTATACATGATGATTTTATCTCTATATTCTTGAGCTGCTTCAACTTCGGCTGGGATTTGTTTACAGTCTTCGATTTCATCTATGATTAACTTATCGAGCTCAATTATTTGTTTTTCCTTTTCTGACAACTGAGCGAGAGCAATTTCTAAATATTCCTCACCTAATTTTGCCAAGGCTTCGTCGATTTTAGGAGTCAGTTTCGTGAAGCTTGTACTCAAGCCACCTCTTTGTGTTTTCAATTTATTCGTCACTTCTGACGTCATTTTTTTTTTCACTTAACAATTACAAACAATCAGCAGGAAAAATCGAGGGTTAAGGCACCAAATGAAACAATTGTTATACTGTATTTCTTTCAATGTTTTAATTGTGATATAGATAAAGGAATACAGTTCATAAAAAAGATCTAGCCTACCTGCCCTGGTAGCTTTTCTGTCGATTTCCTGTTTCCTGCTACTATCTCAGTGAATCAAGTGAGTGTCTAAAGGACGAATACAATTTATTTCTGGATTAAATAAACACATCTTACACTACACAACATTTACAAAAGACATTTAGATTTTGTTATCAGAGGGGGAGAACCCCTTTTTCACGTCAGTTTACACGGAAGCCTTCGCTGCATCTGAAAGGCAAAAAAAAAAAAAAAGGATTAGAGTTCAAAAGCGCCCTCTTCTGGCGCATTTGAAAGTCATTCTGCTGCAGATACTTCTCATGTGGACTTGTCACAAAACAAAACACACTGTTGTAACATCACTGAAGAGACCAGATAGTTATTTATGACCCTTTAAGAAAGTTGTAACTATAAAAGGAGTTCAACTGTACTTGTAGCTTCTCTCCCCCCCCCCTTTCCAAACTAAAATCCTGGGTGCACCACTGCACACGTGCAAATAAAATTATGGTGGAAAGTGTATTAAGGGATGAGCTGCTGGACATGGTTTATTTTTCTTGTTCTCTGTCCTTTGAAGGTTCTCTATTTTACCTCAACTGCTTCCGTTTCAGGTCGTGGGAAATCTTCCGCATTGTTCGAGGATCTCGGGGAGCTGCTGAAAACGGGCAAGTTCTCCGACGTCGCTCTGCAGGTTGGGGACAGGCAGTTCCCCGTCCACAAAGCCATCCTGGCGTCGCGCTCGGAAGTGTTCGACACCATGCTCAGCCACGACATGAAGGAGAAGCAGACCGGCATCGTCGCAGTCGACGACGTCGACTCTTCCGTTATGGCCAGCTTACTGCAATACATCTACACCGGCAGAGTGGACGACTTCGACTGCGAGAGGGCCACGGCACTGTTCTCCGCCGCCGACAAGTACTGCCTCGACGAACTCAAGAGATGGTGCGTCGGAATCATGCTGTCGAACCTGGACGCGCAGAACGTCTGCCAGGTGGCTGTTCTGGCGGACTTGCACGACGAAACCAAACTGAAGACGGGGGTGAAAGGCACGTTCCGCAAGTTCAAACACCAGATCCTGAAGTCCAAAGAGTGGAAGGGTCTGATTCAACAAAAACCTCAGCTTGCGTCTGATCTTCTTCAGGCAGTGTGTGTTGACTTTCACACCCGTACCTAGAGGAAATTCCGATATGCGACACACTATACTCATTGTACCTTTTAGCTTTTTGTAGTTTTTAGCATTTACCTGTATTTTAATGTTACTTTTTAATTGGTGACGTTGTTATGCTGCTTTACATGTCGTCTGGCGCAGCATTTCTTAGATGGATTTGTGCCTAAAATCTCAACCAACTAAACAACCATTTCGATGCAAAATAAATCTTATCTCCCTTTGATATGTATTCTTTATGTTTTCTCTCAAAAATGTAATGGACCGTACTCCAGTTTCCCTTAGTTAACCTTAAAAGACTACCTGTTTGTGTTTAGAAATTTTGATTATTTTCGGTAATTTTAGAAAACTTTCGCAAACGATGATTCAAAACTTCTGAAAATATCCAAAAATGAAAGTCATTCCAGCAAACTAATAGCAGATTTACATCTTAGTAAAAACACTAGAAAACTGAGGTTTCAAAGTTTAAATTAATGAATGACTTTGTAATTAACATTTATAATTTACAAAAAAAAAAAAATAGTAGTGTATATGCAATCGTTGTCTGTATGGATGGTGGAGCTCTGGAAAAAGGAACCTTTTTATGACCACCCGAAACGATCCAACCCAGCTTATATTTTACTTACGGGTGTTCATTACCAAGTTCTTAACATTTCTCACGTGTTCAATTTATTTTAAACATATTGATTTTTTTTTTTTTTCAAAGGGCGGGCTCTTGTTCATGAAGCATTCGTCACTACTAAAGGACTAAACCCGAATTACTGGCCATTTTATTGTGTGAGCACCCAGTGGTCGGCCAGCGTTACCCCCTGTGAAGAGACGAACAAGTTAGCATCCGAGATTAACCCGAACCCAAAGGTGTGACATTCTATCACACCTTTGGGTTTGGGATCGTTCTTAAGCCATTGTATCACCTGGGCGACTTTTATTTTAACCGTTTGAGGCGCAAACCTTTCCCAATGCTGAAAAAAGGGCAGCCGTTGCCATCGCCC
>JAWZYV010004842.1:0-11441 GCA_038373885.1 Cheiracanthium punctorium | reverse complement strand
AAATTTCATAGATGGGGACCCCCAATTTCCCGGGCCCCCATTGGTCATAATCAGGCTCTGTAAATAAGGGTTAGGTCTCCTTAGAAAGTCCTCACAGAGGGCATCCCACATTCGGTCTAGATCCCTCGTGGGACTATATTCCGTATCCGGTGCTGTTTACATATCAATGATTGTTTACATGTTTCATTTGGTGATCGTTCTGGCGCCGTCATGGGCGATGCACAGCGGGAGTGAAGTAACCTGCCTGTGGTATTTTGACTGGCAACCATAAAGAAACGTGTACGTCTCTCAGTTTGGGAATTCGAAATTGTTTCATGTTATGGATGGAAGGGAATGAAATATGTTATGTTATTGTATGAAAAGAATGTGTGTGTGTGTGTTTGTTAGAAATAGGGTGTGAATATAAAGCTAAATAAAAGAATGCATGTTGGTTTTACGTTAATAGCCGGTGTGTATGTTTGTTAGAAATGCAGTGTCAATATAAAAGTAAATAAAAGAAAGCATGCTGGTTTTACGTTATAAACCGGAGGGTGTTAGGGACATTTCTGAGTGGTTAATTAAAAAAATAAAGGTAAGTGTTCTTTTTTTAACGAATCTTTGCAACGTTTAAGGTTATTAATGTGAATTTTAACTTGATAGTTGATATTTTTATGTTGTTGTAGCTATTTACATGCTATTCTAATCATACTGACTTTATATGAGTTGATATAACTATGTTGTTTAATCCACCAATGTTTTTTTGAATTAAAACGGGCCAGTGTTTGACCAGTTTACATTAGCTGTACAACTAGGTTGCTTAATCCACTTTAGTTTTTTTTAGTTAAAAACGGTCCACTGTTTGCTCATTTTAAATTGCCTGTTACTAAATTTGCTGATGATTTTTAGGTTAACTATGTATGGTGTATTTTGTTTTAATGCTTTTGTTAGTGGAATTATGTGCAATTTTAATGTGTTAAAATACTTTGCTGGTGGTGCAAAATGGTTGGCGACAGTCGCTGGGGCTTGGCAAGCACCAAGCTCCAGCAACTATTGCCGTGTCTACATGGTAGTGTTGACTCTAGATTAATTTGGCAGGGCGCAGCGCCCGGCGGCCTTTTTGTTATCTTTTTAGTGCCCGGTGGCCTTTTTGTTATCTTTTTAGCGCCCGGCGGCCTTTTTGTTATCTTTTTAGCGCCCGGCGGCCCTTTTGTCTCTTAGAAGATATTATTCGCATTTTGCCAGCAGTGGTGATTTAACACTTGAAATTATGAGACATCATTAAGAAACCAAAAGTTCTTTAATTAAAATAAATATTATAAAGTTCAAATACATTCACGCTCGCTGAGCGTCTTACAGAACTAGCATACACAGAATATACAGAGGCTAGAATCAAATAATAGCATGCCATAGAAATGCAATAACTCGCAGGCAAAAGGAACCACATTATATACGTACAATTCACATGTGCAACAGTTAATTTGCATAAAACAAGGTTCTGACCGGCCAATCAGAAACAAAATGTCTCCGTTACTATGGAGATATGCTGCAGCGATCACGGCTCATGAGAAAAACCGAAAGAAGAACCGCGGGAGAAAACGTGACGTCACGCGGCGAGTGAAGTTGCCGACGAACTTCGGCGAACGCCGGAGAGGGGGAAACAAACGCGCGGGAGGCTAGCAAGCGGCCCCCTCTCATGCACCGTGATCGCAGCAAAAAAAAAAGTACATTATCAAAACATGAAAAAATTCAAAATTACTTTCCCCAAACTTTTACACATTTAAATTCAAAACATTTTAGTATATATATATTAAACGATGCAACACAATACAATACAATAAACCTTATTAGACGTATTCTGCAGAATTATTTACAAACACACAATTTTTTTTTTTTTTTAATCACAAACCACAAATATTCCTATGCAAGAAAACAATATATTATACACTTCGTTCAAATATAACCTCACAAAACTTATTCAGTCCATGTTTGTGGAGTGGCTTCGTAAATACATCAGCTAAGTTCTTTTTACTATGAACATATCTAAGTTCAAAAAGTCCATCATTTACTAAATCCCTTATAAAGTGTAGTTTTACGTCAATGTGCTTAGATCGAATATTCTCAATAGGCGATTTTGCGTATCTAATCGCGGCCTCATTGTCACAAAATATCTTATTGTCTTTTAATTGTAATTCAGCAATTCCCAATTCATTACATTCATCTAAGATGTGTTTTATCCAACTAACTTCTTTAGAAACTTCCGTTAAAGTAACAAATTCCGATTCCATGGTAGAAAGACTTACAAACTTTTGTTTGAACGTACGCCAAATTACGGGCGCATTACTCATGAACAGCAATATCCCACCCATAGAAATGCGATCATCTCTATTGGATGCGAAGTCTGAATCACTATAACAGTTAATTTCTACATTAGTTACATCTGACAAATTAAGTTTATAATCTCTTGTATATTGGACATAACCCAATAATCGCAATAATGCGTTCCAATGCTTTACACCGGGGTTTTCTTGGAATTGTGCTAAAATATTTACAGCATAACAAAGGTCTGGTCTCGTACGGTTCGCGAGATACGACAAACATCCCACAACGTTTCTATATGGTAACTTTAACATTTCATTTCTTTCCGATTCTGATGCAGGACTGTCCGTCTTTGACAGGATACAGCCTTTAACAATGGGGAGAGTTGATAGTGGGAAATTAAAACTTTTGTATTGTTCGCAAATTTTATCTATGTACTTGTGTTGGTGTATGTATAACTTTCCAAACTTTTCTTCAAATTCAATTCCTAGAAGCATTTTTGTTTTTCCCAAAACAGTGATATCAAATTCATTTTTGAACAAACTTACAATGTGGTTGACGCAGTCCAATGTTTTTCCAAAAATCAAAATGTCATCGACATACACAAGAAGAACAACATTATCACTATATACGTATGTACAATTACTCCATTCTAGTCTTTTAAATTTTAATTTTTCTAGTGTTCGGTCAAGTTCACAAAACCATTCTTTACCGCTCTGCCATAAACCATACAAAGCTCTTTTAAGTAGGCAAACGTGATCAGGATGGTTGGGATCTTTGAATCCCTGTGGCTGATACATGTAAACTTCTTCCTGTAGAGGTGCATATAAATACGCACATTTAATATCGATTTGACAGTAACACCAATTAAAGAAACATACAAGAATTGAAAAGAATAGTCTGATTAATGAAAAATTAACTACCGGACTAAAAACTTCGTCATATGTGTCGTTTCTATATTGCGCGAATCCTTGCGCTACAAGTCTGGCCTTATATTTTACTATCCTATTATTTTCATCACATTTCAAATTATATACCCAGCGGTTCCCTATAATTTTTTTATTATCAGGTTTAGGGACTAGTTCCCACACATTACGCGCATGCATCATCTTTAATTCTTCGGCCATAGCACACTGCCATTTTTCGACTTCCGCAGACGACATACATTCATTATAATTACTGGGAATTTTTATTTCTATATTAAGCGCTTCGGGTTGACAATTGTCCGTTGTTTCATCTAAATTTATTTGATCTGTCACTTTTCCTGAATAAGTGTTCTTACCACTAAAATCAAACAGATTACTATCAAATTTAATGTTATGCGCTTTACAGTATTTCTCTACCTCATTACCGGATCTTAAACGCATATTTTTACCCTCAATGTTATAATAAATATCAACTCGCGTTTCATCCTTTCGTGGAACAGCACGTCTAATCCAAACGATGTTTTCATCTGGGGGGAGGGTGATTTCACCATGCGTTTGCTCAAGACTGGTTAAATCCATATCATTTTTTTGAAAATATACAAATCTTTTATTACTCTTACTGGGTTCCAGTTCGGCTTCCACACACTTAATTCTCTCACTAAATTTAACATTTGACGTTTCTATTACTTTATTTTCATTTTTAAGAAATATGCGATAACCTCTAGTATCCGACGCATACCCTACCATTATGCCGGTTTTTGCTTTTAAACTTAATTTATTTCTTAAATTCTTCGGTGTGTTTACATAGGCTGTGCAGCCAAACATTTTAAAGTAAGAGACTACTGGTTTTCTACCTGTAAAAAGTTCGAATGGTGTTTTATCTTTATTTTTATGACAAATCCGATTCCAAGTGTGTACGAAGCATTGAATTGCTTCGCCCCAAAATTTATTATTTAAACTGCTGGCATGAAGCATAGCCCTAACTGCGTTCATTGCTGTTAAGTTAAACCGTTCACTAACACCGTTTTGTTCTGGTGTGTAAGTATTTGTTCTTTCGGCATGAATTCCCTCTTTGTCAAGAAAATTTTTAAAGTCTTTATTACAAAACTCCATTCCATTATCTGTACGCACATTTACAATTTTTAAATTTAATTGCCGTTCCATTCGTCTTTGGTATTTTTGAAAACAATAAAAAACTTCAGACTTTTTCTTCAAAGTAAAAACAGTTACGTGCCTAGAATAATCATCAGTGACAGTTAAGAAATATTGGCTACCGTCAAGTGACGCTACGGGCAACGGCCCACATACATCAAGATGCAATAATTCAAGCGGTTTCGAAGATCTAATATTCGATATAGGTTTAAAACTCTTCCTTCGCGCTTTAGCTAGTTTACACGACGTACAAGATTCTTTATTGATTTTTAATGTGGGTAATCCACGAACACTATTATTTTTACTAGTATGCACTAAATAATCCATATTAGCATGATTAAACCTGTAGTGCCAAAGGGCTAATTCACTGGTTGTTTCAGTTGACAGATTATACATTTTACTTCCTACCTTTTTACCGTCCGTTTTATTTTTAATGTAGTGCGAGGGTTTAAAAAAATAAAGACCATTGGTACGTTTGGCATAAAAAATTGCTTCACCTGCTTTATTATATACCCAAATTTTACCGTTTGTACCTATAAACTTTGCACCAGCACTTTCCACCTTCAAACCAGATATCAAATTCCTACGCAATTTCGGTGAGTACATCACATCCGTCAGCTTTATAGTATGTACTTTTCCATTAAGACGTACACCAAACTCTACAGTTCCAACACCTTCTACCTCACTTTCTAAGTTTCCTATCGCGAGAGACATTGTGGTGTTTTGTACTGGTTTATATGTGGAAAATAAACTTTTGTTGTTGCAGAAATGATTAGATGCACCTGTATCAAATACCCAAATTTTGTTTATTACTGCATTAGGTTTACTAGCTTCAACATTAAGGAGATTTTCGTTTACTTTAACATCACAATAATTACTAGATTTTACTTTTCGTTTTGTACCACTTTTATTTCTATTAAAACTAAGCTTTACTCTGCAATTGGCTATTACATGTCCGTATTTTTTACACCGGAAGCAGGGACCCAACTTGTTGGGGTTTTCATTTTTATGTTTTTGTGTGTCCTCAACAGTTGTGGATAACAAAGTACTCTCGTAATTACTTGTGTCCCCCTTCACTTGACGAATGCGTCCCTCCTCTACAAGTAGTTCGTCTAAGATTTTCTGAAAGGTAAAGTCTTTCTCTGGCCAACGATAAATCGTTTGTACTATATTCTGAAAGTTAGAATCTAAATATCGAATGAGCTGAAATCCCTGATATAACTCCTCAACAGGGTGACCTAAGTCGCGTAATTTAAGTATTGTTTTCTTTACTTTAGCAGCAAATAATCCAATTCCTTCTTCCGCAACATAACGATGCGAGAAAAATTCATCTAAAAGTTGTATAGTTCTAGCTCTAGAAGAGGGTTCGAAATGCTTTTTAAGCGTGTCCCATGCAACATCACCCGAATCTACCGTTGATATAAGTGAGCGAAGATCAGGGCTAACACCCAAATATATCGTCGAATATGCCCTCGCTTTACGCAAATTGTAGTCTAGTATTTCCTTTTGTGTAGCTTTATCGTCTAAAGCGGGTTCAGTTTTATCAATAAATTTCCAAACTCCCCTTTCCATTAACAAAACCTTCATGTCATCTTTCCAGGTGTTCCAGTTCGATGCATTAAGCATCTCTATTTGGTTGTGACTTTCGTGAATATGCGAGCACATTATTACCACTTTACAACACTAATTTACAAGAAGTATAATAAACACATGCATATGATGAAAATTTAAATATAACTTACAACACGGGAGAGTCCTATTTCATACTGATGAAACCGAAACATTACTGCAAGGAAAAGTTCCATAGTCTGTTAAAAGGCTCCTTTAAGCTTGGCTGAAACGCCGATATGCTCGGCCCCCATCGAAGCAACTCAATAAAAGTCCATTTCCACGCAAGGAATAACACGCCAACTTGAAAACTAAACACTAAAACGGGGATTCGAAAGCTTGACTGGTGACGGAACTCTTGAAGGCACAAGATGATGATACTTGTAGAATACGACAACACTAGAGCCGGAACACTTGCTTCATAACGCCGCTACACTCCTCGGTAACGCCGAATGACGGAAAACACAGGCCGGGGCTTGAGTTGAAAATTACAATGCACGTACGCTGTCATTATTAAAAGTCAGCAATGAGCAGTTTTACAATGGGATTGCTCGGCCCATAACCAAATCTTAGAAGATATTATTCGCATTTTGCCAGCAGTGGTGATTTAACACTTGAAATTATGAGACATCATTAAGAAACCAAAAGTTCTTTAATTAAAATAAATATTATAAAGTTCAAATACATTCACGCTCGCTGAGCGTCTTACAGAACTAGCATACACAGAATATACAGAAGCTAGAATCAAATAATAGCATGCCATAGAAATGCAATAACTCGCAGGCAAAAGGAACCACATTATATACGTACAATTCACATGTGCAACAGTTAATTTGCATAAAACAAGGTTCTGACCGGCCAATCAGAAACAAAATGTCTCCGTTACTATGGAGATATGCTGCAGCGATCACGGCTCATGAGAAAAACCGAAAGAAGAACCGCGGGAGAAAACGTGACGTCACGCGGCGAGTGAAGTTGCCGACGAACTTCGGCGAACGCCGGAGAGGGGGAAACAAACGCGCGGGAGGCTAGCATTGTCGTCTTTTTAGCGCCGGACGGCCCTATTTCTCTTCTTTATGCGCCCTCCTGCTTTTACATTTTTATTATTATTAGTAAACAACCAGCACATTTTATTTCCTACATACCATTTGCAGCCCATCACGATAATACGTTAATTAAAACGGTTACGATTGAGTACAATAATCCTATCATAAAAATAGGTTTGATTGAAAACGGCCCTTTCACAAAAACCGTCTATGAAATCCGATCTTTCCCACAAATGTAATTTATTAAAATGCTTTTTTCAAATATTCTACTCTTTCACAGATCGAAATACTCCTACTGCCCTTTTCTTTGTTTTCTTTTGCGCGAGCCGAACAGCCGAGTAACCCGAAAAGGCCCCTCTTGTATGTTTTGTTTTTGCTGACTCAAGTGAGAAGCCCGATCGGCATTTCACTTAGGAGTTAGGGGAAGAAAATACGGTTGGGAAATTCAAAATTTTCTCAAGTTATCTAAAAATTTCTGATTCCATCTGTCAATTCTCAAATATCAGTGGCTACGTTTGATAAAAATGTAGTTGCGAATTATCAAACAATCATTATACCAGAGTTCGTCGCCAGCTGCATATAATTATTGTTCTTCTCGATGTCTTTAATAGTTTCGCAACACTACGAAGTCCCCCCCCCCCTAAACGATTTGCTCTTTTTAATCGGCTTTCTTAGTACATATTATTCGTAATGTATAACAGTTATTTACTAATCATATATAATTACAGATGATACAGAAAGAATGCCTAAGCAAGACGACGTTTTGCGATTCGAAAATTCGCGGGATTTGCTTGTTTGTTATGGCAAGCCTAGACAAGGGATATCTTCTAAGTGGGGGGTGCATTGGTTGGGTGACTTTTTAAGGAGTTCTAATGGGTATTGACGCGTACATCTTGATGAAACCGACCAAAACTCCAGACCGACAGTCGCGCGGGCGGGGCCCGCCGAACGTGGGAACTTCAACACTTCAGCCGTGTACCATGTTCAGTGGCTTTATTTACTCAAATCCATCTGAAAATCGAGGGATTTGCGACGTTTTGGGAATACAGCAATTGAAACACATTATGCTTTTGCCAAAATCAGAGCATAATAATGATCTTTTTCTTTAGCAATGTAGTGCTAGGGTTATTGGCGCCCGGTGCGGTCTTTCAGTTTGCCGCCCCATTCTTTCTAAGTTTCAGCATTCTGCCCCCCTTTCGGTCCTTTAGTTTTCCACTTTATTATTTCTAAGTGTCCTGCCGGCCACCATGTTTGTTTTTTTGCCGCCGGGGCGGACCCCCCCCCCCCACTTATTACGCCACAGTTTTAATTACATAAATTGGAGTAAATGCAGAATTTAGTAAATCAGACTATTAACAAGATTTGGTATTTTAAATATTCATATTATACACCTTCCGATTTTAAAATTCCCAACATTTTAATGAATGAAGAAAGGAAAAAAAAATAATAATAAAAGCAAAAGAAATCTAGTTCTGGAAAAGGATGTCTTCAGAAAACAAATTGTGTCATAAGTTAACAGCTAGGTTATTCATAAAACAAACTGTCATCAATTTAAGCTTATTTTCAGTTGAAAAAAAAAAAAGAAAAAGAATTCTGGAAGGTTTATTAATAGATAATTTGTTTAAATACTTTTGGCACCAGGATGTTGATTATTTTAATTATATTAAGCTGATAAAAAACATTTGATAGTTAAAATAAATATTGATCAGTACTATTTTTATTTTAAAAAGATTAAGTCAAGGTTTAAGAAAGAAAATTTAGTGTTTTTAAAGAGACCTTTTTAAGTATGTTACAAGAAATTAGAAATAAAGCTTTATGAAAAATAAATTATTGAAAATATTTTAAACTTTATTTCATACATACCTTTGGACAATTCTGTGAGTTTAAAAAAAAATATATTAATTTTATACCTGCTAAAAAACTTACATGTAGTAATTATTTTTATTTATTTTAAAGAAATAGTACTTTTTAAAAAACTTATATTCACTTTTCAGGAATGAGCAAGCATTAAATTAGAAGTGAAAGAGGAATAACAAATATATTTCAGTGATTTGATTTGATATGGTGTTCTACATCCCAACCATAGGATGTATTACAAAATTTGCATGACTATGTCATTTTTTCCAGCAATCTTCTGTGTTCTGAATTAAATTATTATATTATTTAGAAATACACTTTACCTTTTAAGCCCAAAACCTAGATGGTTTCTCTTATCAAAATTACATAAAAATAAGTCATATCTATGGTAATCAGATGAAGTTTACCTCAAAATATTTATTTTCTAAAATTCATTTCATTAACTGAAAATTTTGGAACTACTAGACAGTATAACCAACAGTGTTTTTGACAGAGGTAGAGCCATGATCCTTCACAGAAAACAAGCTTTCTTTCTACTTTGAAAGAATTAAAAAATATTATTAATCATATTTCAATTACTTGTATTCATTAAGAAATATGTAATTATATATAACTAATAATATTTTCACTTTAAGAAATATAAAGAAAAAACCACTGAAATTTTCAGTTTGAAAACATCACACAGACTACTTTTTGCTATTATACTGTTTTTATTATTCTTTTACTTATTTAATTTTTTTTTATAGCAAATATGCAGTGATTATTATAAATAAGTTTTGATACCACATTATAATGAACATTTTCATGTATCAACTTTTACAAACTGTAAATGAAATAATGAAAATAAACTGTTGATAATCTTCTAGTAAAAAACTATGCAAAATATGACATGTGTGATTAATGTCTAATGATAATTCCAATTAAAGTTAAATGACAACAAACTAAAAATGTAGAATGAAAAATATATTTCAAATTAATTATAATTGATCTATTTTACAGTTTACCAATCAATATCACATTCACTTTGATTTTTGTGGTAATATTTGTAAATCTTTACTAATTTTTCACACTGCTCTGAGCCTAGTCTGTTCTGCAACTTAAACCATATGAATCCAAATGTAGGAAAATTCTCTCAATGGAAGCAGAGTTAGATGGAACAGAATGCAGAGACTGAAAAAAACTACAAAAATCAGAATCTAACTTGTTGTTCTTCTGTACCTTTTCTTTAAGAATTTCCCACCATTTTGAAGCTGTAAATTGTGACACAATATTTTCTGAGAAAAGTGATTTAGGAAAATAGTCTATGTCTTTAATTTTAAAAGCCATTATTGCAGGTAACCGCTCTGGATGATACTGTATTATCCATGCTTCAACTTCTTCCTCTTCCTCTGAATTAAGCTTTTCCCCTCCATACTTTGCATCCATTATATTAGCTAAAAAATGCTCAGGTCTCATAATCTGTTTATACCGTTTCACTATAACTTCCTTGTGCTGTTTCAATTCTTCTGATTCCATTAAATTTTTCCATATTTCTACAGAACGTGACAGTGTGGTTGTATCCTTTTGCAGCTCATCAAGAGCTGAAGATAAAATTATGAGCTGCTTGTTTAAATTCAAACACTCCTTGTAAATTGACACATTATCCAATATTTTTGGATTTTTGTGGAGGGGAGGGGATGTTTTTGCAATTTTCGTCTCAAATTCATTTTGGTGCTGAGATGCGATTGTTACATATTTATGATAATTGTCCAAAAAGCTCGAAATGCACATTTTGTGTGAATTCCAATGTGTATTGTTAGGTATTTGTGGCATCAAACAAAAACCCACAAAACCCGGGTTTTTGCCAACCCTGGGACTAAGACAAATTGGAAAAAATCTTACTATGCATTGTAAGTCAGAACACATATTACAACTGTACATGTTAAAGTTTCGGGGATCAGACCGTTTCAAACCAGTTTCTATATGTCATCTACCTGTACATTCTCGTGGAACCCCAAAGTGCCCTTTTTGAGAACAGGGTGCCCCTTTTGAAAACTTCCCCCCCCGGCGGCCCATTTTTTCTAGAGTCAACACTACATGGGGTGCACACCGAATTGTATGATTTTACCGATTTTTGTAATCAATTAGTTGCTTTAAGCTGAATTTTAGTAATAAGCAAAATTTTTTTCAAATATCTTGAAACACCATCCCTTCTCTGAAAAAACCCTGATAAAACCCAAAAAACCCAGATAAAAAGTGTTTGTAGTTTCTGATTTGCAGTGTACCATTGTGTAGTTTTCTGAATTTACAGCTGGCAGGCAGGGCAGATTTCATTGTTTACATTGAACACACTATGTGGATTTTAGAGCCTTGCGGATTTTGGGTCTTCTACTGTATTATCAAATATAGTTTGTAATGTCTTAATACATACAGCAAAATTCTATCATGGGATCAGCAGACACTGTGCTTCAGAAACACACGTGTTCAGTTCATGTTCTGAAAAATACCAGAATTAGTATCAGTGATGCCGCTTATGTGCTATAACGCGCCAAATACGCAAAACATCGATGATGGGATG
>JAWZYV010004841.1:0-10223 GCA_038373885.1 Cheiracanthium punctorium | reverse complement strand
ACTTTTCATCCAACATAGTTAACCTGTACTAATTTTTCAAAGAGATTATTCTGTTTCACAACTCATAATAAATAGTGTTAAAGAAATTTTTTTAAACATGTCAATGAGCAGAGGCAGATTTTTAAATAGGCCACCTATGCTATAGCATGTAGCGGCAAATTTTAGAAGCCTGCAGAATAGGTTTATTTTTGTTCAGCCTATAGGCAACAAATTTTTCAATCCATCTGTCAATGAGATTGCTTTCAAAACCCAATCAATGAGGGAAAATGAAGACAAATAGTAACTGATGACTGCCATGTTTGGTCGCTGACAGTCTTTCTCACAGGTTTATTTGCCATGAGAGGACAGCTCGCATCACTGAATGTGTCCCTTAGAGCTACATATACGTCCTTAATGGAATTTCTGGCCACAATTTGAAACCTCATTAGAAGGTGGAGGACTTCTGAATATTGGCACCTGGCTAGCGACCGCCGAGAGGACTTTTGAAACCACAGGATTTAGCGTGCACGTACACCACATGTACACGGTGCTCTTTAGTGGTAGCCGGTATCGAACCCACAACCGTCCAATTGCAAGTCCAGATCCTTAACCACTGGGCTACCACGGCATTCATAAAGAATGCCAACAACACACAGTGTTCCCTGGTGGTCACCCTGTAAACATAGTTTTGCAGAGGTCGATTAAGACAGAAATTGGGTCCATTTTGCAGCCCCTTCACAAAATTACAATCGATTAAAACGGCCGTCGTTGGCATTTTACCCTACATTTTAATCTGTTTTCTCAATTATTTTAACAAAAAAGTTACTTTTATTAAAAATTGGTATGAAATTTCACAAAAATAAGTGTTGAAATTCACAAAAATGGGACCCAGTAAAAAATTCCTGGATGGACCCCTCTTTAGTTTTCTAACTATGAATAATGCATGAATTAAAGCCATAAGGTAGGAAAAAAGATGTTTCAACAAACGTAAACCAAAGTGTTATTCTTTTATAACCTTTATTCATCAATATCCTTATAATCATCAATTATATATATATATATATATATATATACATATATATAAAGGGAGAAAGTCTTAAAGAACCACGATCCTGAGGCAGTGATTGTTTAATGTGCAAAAGGACTTTGGGTTTTCTCAGTCAATCTAGTGCGACGCTGCTTCACAACACATTCAAAGACATGTATAAATAATAAACATCAAGAGAAAAATCACTGTCATAGCATTTTTCAATAGAGGATCAAATAAGTTAGTCCAATATTACAGCCAAATGTAATGTCCCTTGGAGAATTTTCAATGAAAGTTGTTTGATCATGTGCATGAGCCATAAATCCTTCACTATTTTTGACAGAGCACTATTTAATACACCTCAAAGTGCATTCATTTTGTTTTAATGGAAACAATCTTAAATATATTTTTAGAGGACAGTTTACCCCCAAAATTTGGTTCAAAAATAAATTTCATTTTTGAAAATATTAAATGAAAGTCTGTTAAACTCTGAATATTTTGACACCTTATTTTTAATATGCCAATAATATCACAAGATATTGTAAAATTTATTCATACACTCAGAGCAATTTCATTGGCAAAAAAACTTTAAATGGATTTTTCTCATTTGTTCATATTTTCTTCACTTCCATGTTTTAAAACAAGTTTTTTTTTTTTTTTTTGTTCTATTTGAGATAAAGATTTAAAATTTTTTTGTACATATTCTTTATTGTATATCTGATAAATCCGCACATGGAATTAGTCTTCAGGTTTTTTTTTTTTTTTTTTTTTCAGAAATTATATGAAGATATATTTTTTTTCATTGTTTTACTCTATTTTTATCAGCAGAAAAATTACATTAAACGTTATATTAGATGTATCTGAAAATCCATGCAGTCTTGTGTAATATATATTTGAAAACCTTTAAAAAATTGGACAAAAGTCTTTATTTTTAAAAATTGGCAAACATTAAAAAAAAAATTAATTATTTTTTAAATTTTACATAAATGTTTAGTTTAAAAATATTTATTATTTCAAAATATACTTTTACTTGAACATTGAAATACATTCAATTCATCATTTATGCCATATTTTTTTTATGAAAAAATATTGAAATGGCAAACTGTCAAAGCCTCCTAGAGAATTCCTCCTAGATCCACTGCTCTAGGTGGCTTTGAAACTGTCCCCTGAAACAGGGCGATAAAAATGTAAATGGAAGTTGCTGCCAATTATCTATGCTAGGGATCTAGGGCCGGGGGTGGGATTTCCCTCCATGGGGGACTTTCTAAGGGGGGTCCTAATCTGTACTTAAGCGAAGTTACAGAGAAAACAGAAAACTACAAACGATTAGGATGGCAGAAACGGCCCAGTTTCGAGCCAGGCACCTTCCTTCTCCCAGTTCAAAGCATTAGGGCTATGCCACTAGTGGGGCAAAAGGTGGTAATAAAACCTTAGAGGTGCAAGAATAATTTTGGGTAATCTTAAAAAAAGTCATGGTATCTGACTTTCAATAGGCCTTAGTCCAGAGCAATAAAAAAATTTCATAGCAGTCCATTCCTAATTACGTCACTTAGAACAATGACAGATGGATGGATGCATGAATGAACTGAAATAAACACTTAAATTTTTTGGAACTCTTAAAAACACTTACCTGCAAGATGGCATTCCTGGGGCTCTATTCTGCCACGTACGTTTAAGCGAACGTTCGGATGTGTGACATCATATTGACGTCATTCGTAACCATCTACCGTATGTTGGTATTCTGCAAGGTACGGTAGAGCTTTAGGTGCGGATTCTAACTTAACTAACGTATGTTTACATTCTAGCATACGTTTCAACCCGCCAAGAAAATCGTGGCGTTAGATTTACAATCTTCGATTTGAATATAATAAATACATTTGGGGGGGGGGGGTCGTCATTCAATCTGTAGGATTTACAATCTTCGATTTGAATATAATAAATACATTTGGGGGGGGGGTCGTCCTTCAACATGTAATATCATACATTAAAAGTGCAGTGTAATTAAAAAAGCAATTGCATTATATTCCATTTGTTAGATTTTTTTCTAAGTTATTTAAAGAATTTTTTTATTTAAAATATAAGTAATTAAGTTATTTAAAGAAATATTTTTAATTGGAAACTAAAGTATAATTGCCTTTTTAATATCGGTGATATTTAAAAATAAGCACAAAAATGAATTTGAAAAAAAAAAAAAACCACTATTGTTGCTCAATTTTTCAAGATCACAGTTTATTATTTTTCTTAGCTTATAAAATGAAGTGTCATCTTTATTTATGTAATAGGCTCATTAGTATATTATTACCGCGGAAGTCTCAAGTTTGAAAGTGAAGAAAGATCAGGGAAATTACTTGTTATTTGTTGAAACGCGAACCGCGAACGTAAGTTCGCGGTTCGCGTTTCAATAGCTCACTCAAGGTAGCAAGCAGACGACCAGAAACCAAAACCGGTTTGTTTACCGAAATAGTTAAGACTCCATTCGCTATGAAAGAAAGTGGCGCTAGTAGCGACGATAGGCGCGGCAGGATTTTAACATTAAGTGAGCGTGCTTACCGTATATGTGCTTTGATCCGTACGCTGAAAATGCTTCAAATCAAAAGGGCGGCAGCTGCTTTGCAGATGTTATTTTATCAGCGTGATAGAAGAGCGCGAAGAGGCATGAAGGGATAGGATATTATATTAATAGGATGAAAAAATATTTTAACATAGGAAGAGGGAAATTTTACAAGATAACAACTCATTAATTTTTACTTCAAAGGTATGAGGTACTTTCACTTCGAGAAGAAGAAGAGAAGTGAAATCAGCTGAGTAGTGTAAATCGTCGCACATGGCAATGTTAAGTATATGGAAGTAGCAGGTGTACCGCTCAAAATTTAATTAAAATATGAAGAGTATTTTTGAGGAACCGTTGGTACTAGAAGATTTCTCTCTCGCAGAGATATATAGGTACGAGAGAGGTCTGTATGAAGCTTCGGGAGATGAACAATTTCAGCTAGTTGCAGCGAAAGAAAAAGGCGTATTGCTCTATAGAGAAAAGTTCATAGGTGATATAAAGTTTCAAAAGGTAATAATAAATATTGTTTATACATGCACAGACAGCTTTCTGTAGAAATATAAGTACAGAATTCGGCAAAACACTGAAATTCATGATTTTTTCCGTATTAAAAGCGATTGTTTACATTATTTTTACACGCACCATTTTCAATCAGCAAAATGTAAACATTTCGCATCATATCACTGTTATGATCGATTATATTACGGAAGATCTCAGCCGATTATGTTTCTGGCCGTTAAGAACAATTGATAATTATTTTCCGAATAAAATCCTATTAGGACATTTTATCTTTTTACACATACCCACACACCATTTTTCATCAACTATATGTAAACATTCGCACCTGAAAGCTGTTTGCTGTTACGATTGATTTATAATACAGAAGACCTCAGTTCATTACGTTTCTGGCCTTTAAGAACTATTTTTAATTTCTGATGTTGTGTAGATTTATTGTTATTGATTGATATTGTTGTTGATTTAGATTAGACTGGTCTTGGTTGTGTAGATTTATTGTTTTCACTTTTAACACTAGATACTCGTGATAAATGAATATATGAACGCGTGTATAATATGCATAAGTGCACACATCTGTGCAACACGCTTGGGCATAGTGACTAAAAAATATTTCTTTTAGGTAAGGTAACTATCCATCTTTTTTTATAAAATAAATAAGAAACTTGGAATGACCGGAAAACAATCTGCAAGACCTTTGAATGTATCCATGCACGGCATGCGTCTACATTATCTGACTATGGCTAATTTACAGTTGCACTAATGACTGCTAATTTCAAGCCCTGGAAATAGGGCTATGAACATATAAAATAGCTTGTGAACAAATACAAATGCTCAGTACCCACAAATATCTTCAAGGTTTAATTTTTTCTACCAGGAGAACAGAAAAAGAACCTTTTACATTTTTTTAAGACTTGTAGACATTTATTGAAAAGTTTACAGTTACAAATCTTGAAAATACACAATTCATAAATAAAAAAAACACCATAATATAAAGAAACACTTCAAAGGGTACTTTTCTAGTAAAGGAGTGACATGCAAAAAATGTTTCTATAACACCATGCCAAAGATATTCGTACTAAGGTATTATGCATAAAGGCTACCATAGATTGCAACCTTTTAAGCCAAGAAAATGCTTTGACCTCTAAAAAATGTTCATGGTGTCCTCGATTATGGAAAATACTCCTTGAAGTAAAATTTATTGATAAAACAATTTACCCCCGTATGCAGACAACTCAACTAATGAAGTGATAATGATACGATCATTTTCTAAAAGATAATGATCGTATCACTATCTCGTACGCAAACTCGAAGAAAATGATGATCATTATCTCTGGCGTCAGAAAGTACCCCGATCACTTTCTCCAAAACAACTTTTAGAGACGATATCGATTATATCGAATGCAGACCAATCAGAGGTCTTCTAGCACTGGGGTTTATTAATATGACGTAACGTAGAATTTGCCCTGCTGTACCCTGTCTGCTAGCAGCTAGCGAGTTTGTTTTGATTTTAACGGGGAGCTCATGATGGCTGAAAGTGGTTGTTTAAGCCTTGCTATGCAATATAATAGATCGAATAGAAATAAAAGGACTTGCAAAAGTGTTTTAAAACATTTTAATAACGATATAAGTTCAGTAGTCAGTTTTGTAAAGATAATTTTTTGTACAAAGGTATACAGATTAAACTCGCAAATTTAATTTGCGATTTGTATTTGCTTTCGTTAGAGTGGGAATGTTAAAGTTTTATGGTGAGTATGTTTAAACTTTTATCGTTTCTTTTCGTCTTTATGTTAATTATACTCTTTTGCAATGCATGAACTGCAACTCATATTCTTTCTAACACTCCTGATTAATACACGTTACATAGTTATGCAGAGTGCATTGCAATAGCATTTTCTTTTCTTTTCTTTTTAAACCACATGATTTCTTGTAATGTGCTTTTAATTAAGATACCCTACATTTACTATGTTAGTGTTTAAAAATATACTACTATAACATGTTGAATTTATTAGTTTCAGCCGTATAGTTTTAAGAGTAATATGCTAACTGATTTTTTGGGAATGACAGAAATATTCATATTTCTGCCTTCTCAAATAAATCTGTTGGATACTCTAAAAACAGATCTCTAATTGCCAGTGAAGTGTGCTACCTCACCAAGTGGAGATAACTTGCCAAAGTGTACAATGTTAGAGTTAATCGCAAAAGGTAAGCAATATCTTTTAGTTTTGTACAAGTTACTAGCCGCCTCCCGTGACCAGTTGGTTCGCCATCTTAATAAATATTGTTCAAAGAGAATACTGTTCCTCACCGTCTTCCTTGGCACTGAAATCTCTCAGATTCTGAATGGAATTTAAAATTAAGATGGTTACAAATAGGAGCAGTCCTACGGTAAGTGTCGCCCTCTGCTAATATAAAAATGACACCCCCTTTTATGCTCTTAGTTTTTGAGTTCCAAATGACGCCCCTTCGAAGCCGGCACCCAGATGCGATGCTTACTGTGTCGGGCTGCCCCTGGTTACAAAAATAAAATGGTTAAATGATAAACACCTACAAACAGGAAGAAATAATTTTCATTGTATACTAATTCTGAAGAGCTTCTGGATATATTGGCCTTTATCAAAAAACGGAAGGGGAAAAAAAAAGTAAGAAAATCTGAAACACTTTCAGATTTTAAATACGCACTAAAGTGATATATATTAAAAGCGTATTATAATCCCAGTGCAGTGGCGGCTCGTAGGATATAGCAAGTACAGCCGGGCTGCACTTGAAATTATCAGCACATACTTTAAAATAATTTATTTTACTAATTTTCCTAAATTCAGATTAGAATTATGGAATTCCTACGGTAAATTAAAAAAAATCTCCAAAAAAAAAAACCAAACAAAAAAACCATATTGTGGCCGGATCGCTCATTCAGAAAAAAAGCACTTTAATCTTCCCGCAATTGGGAAAATCTTTGGTTCAGCCCAGAGCGCTGATAAGAAAATTAGCAGCACCGTTACCATGACAACGATTACGTAAGCAGTCCTTCTGGCATAGGCTATAATGGGGATATGCAGCTAAGACTCAGCTCATCAAAGATTTTGAAACGTCGGCAGCACTTGAAAGAGCGTGGTGAATTCGACCGACTGATTGGCTCGAGAAGTGAGGGAGGGGGTAAGGAGAATATATGTTCGGCAAACTCTCGACTTTATATTGCTGAATTTATCAAGAAGGTAAACCTGAATAGACGCTTATGAATGGACAATTACCCATCAAAGCAGTATTGTTTTTAAGTAAGCAAGAACTAGCATTTAGAGGACATGGCGAGCGAGAAAATTCTTTAAACATGGGAAATTTTAAAGAGCTTTTAAAATTATTGATATCTGAATTAAAGCAACGCCTTTTTATGAGGGCATCACTGACTGATTCCCAAGTTTAAAAGAAAGGAGGATTGATTTGACTTATAAAAAATAAGTAAGTTTTCTTTTTTTTCTTTTCTTCTCAAGTTAACGTTACAAAAGAAAATTCTAAGGAAACTTCGAATCAGACACGGATTAATGCAATTTTGAGGATAAGAGCAGCTGCTTGAAATTTATGTCCTTTTTATGGAAGTAAAATAGGATCTCTTACATTTTTTATGTAATTTCTTTTTTTTTTTTCCTTCGGTGAGGGCTTAATCTGCCAGCTTTCGAATTCAGTGACAAAGATTTTCCATTCCTGTCCGGAGGAAGGGGGGGGGGGGCTCATATGTTTCCGGCTGCACTAACAGTTTTGACCACGGGCCGCCACTGTCCCAGTGGCAGAAAGTTTTGTAGCGGTCTGCGACAAGCTTTCAGAGTTTCATAATCAGTCTGCAAAATTTTGTGTGTAATTTTAGTGGATAATTCATAAATAAAACCAGCAATTTTTAACCACTGCTGTTAAATAGTCTTGAATCTAGAGAGAAAAAAAAAGTCTGCTGGGGAAAAATTAAAAAAGGACAACCTGTTTTCAGAAAAGGTACTTGAGTTCCCTGAAAAAGTATAGGTAGATAGCATATTACAGAAAACTGGTTTGAAACAATCTGAAAAGGACTAGGGCTTATCCCCAAAACTTGTAGGGTTGTAATGTGTGTTTTGACTTACGGTGGATAGTTAGTTCTTTTTTTCAGAGTTATATACAAACTTTGTATTGCATCCAACTGTTGGATATACACCATTTAAAATCAAGTTACTGAAATGTATTTGTTCTTCCACTTACACACACATGGCCGCCGGCAGCATAGGGAAAGGGGGCACTTGCCCCTCTGGATTATTGTATTCAGTGTTTTCCCTTGCTTTTTTGTTCTTTTCCACATGGTAGCCACACGTTGAAGTTGTCTTCACCCCCTCCTCCCCCTGGGAAATATTCTGGCCCATGTACACACACACACTCTTCTAGTTTGATGTTTGCTCATTCATGAAACGTGAATATAAGTTTTTAAAAAAGCACTATTCTTTTATTCTTAAAATATATCAATAAAAAATATTATTATAAATAAGATATGTAAATTTTAGCATAAATATAAATCAAAAACATTTTAACTCACAGAATTTGCAAAAGGTAAGAAACAATGTTTAAAATAATTTAAGTAATTTTAATTTATTTTTGTGGCATGCAAACAAAGTCCCTTTAAGGAAACAGTTTACCATTTAAGCATTTTTTTAAAACTATAGTACAAATGATGAACTGGATGCATTTCAATGTTCAACTAATAGTACATTTTGAAAAAATAAATTTCTTTAAACTGCACATTTAAGTAAAATTTTTAAAAAGTTTAAAAATCTGATTTTTAAAAAATCTCTCTACTTAAAAAAAATTAAGATTTTTGTTCAATTAAAAAAAAAAAAGGGATTTTCAAAAATATATTACACAAAGGCTGTGCTTGGATTTTCAGATACATCTAATATTACGTCTAATATAGTTTTTGTGCTGATATGCGATACAGTGTAAAACAATAAAATGTAACATATCTTCATATAATTTCTGTAAAATACAGAAAAAAAAAAACTGAAGGCTAATTCCATGCACAAATTTATCAGATAAGAACTGTAATAAAGAACATGTACAAAAAAAAATTTTTAATCTTTATCTCAAAAAAAAAAAGCCTTAGCATGTTTAAAACATGTAATTGAAGAAAATATGAACATGGAGAAAAGGCCATCTAAAAAGTTTGTTTGCCAATGAAATTGCACTGAGTGTAGGAACTAAAGTTGCAGTATCTCGTGATATTATTGGCATATGATTAAAAATAAGGTGTCAAAATTTTTATAATTTAGCGAGCAGAAAGAAAATCGATTCTTTGACCTTTGGTGTAAACTGTTCCCTTAAAAGCAATAAATCATCTTTCTTAAACTTCAATTTCGTAATGTAAAAAAAAGTACATTAAAATGTATGAATTACAAATTTTATTTTAAGCAGCAAGTTTTGTAACTAGCTGATAGACTGAGGGGAGCTGGAGTCACCACAAATAGAAAACAGACACATTCCCACAAAGACTCCGCGCCTTGACCATATGCGTGAGGTATCCTATTAGAGAATATCATTCTGTTTTTTGTGTTTCGTTCATGTGTGCACTACTGCCGATGTGTATGCAAGTTGTTTAAAATGGCTGCACAGTACGAAAAGGTTGCATGTTTTTATTGTAGTTTATTCAGGGAACGTTAAGGTCGCAGATAAATTTTGGTTTCTGCTCCTGGTGCTGCAGATTGATACAGAAAATTCTTCTACTGGGGATGTCTGTTGCAATGCGCAAATGAGTTAAAAGAATTTACATATTAGAACACACTTCAATATAAGTACAAATTTACTGTCTGTTTTACTATGCAAGTTTCCTTAATACACATATTATTGTATTAAAATAGACAATGATAATATTTAATTAAAAGTAAAATTATTACATCTTCTTATGTCTGATTATTGTCACTTGGCAACAACAACAAGAAAAACCTGTGTCCATTGTGATATCAAGTAGAGGTGTGCCGGATCGTTAAATTAGATATGCAGAAATGGATCTGTAAATGGACCATAAAACACAACCTGATTACCGAATAGGCCCATAAGGCCCGAGCCTATAGTAAAAAAAGTCTACGGGCCTCAAAACTACAAAATTTATTATTTCTACTTGTGGAATGGGGGTGCCGTAAAATAACA
>JAWZYV010004840.1:0-10632 GCA_038373885.1 Cheiracanthium punctorium | reverse complement strand
CGGAGTAACTGTCATTTATCACTGCTGGGACTCTAGCACCATGGTATCAGTGACAGATACTTCTCGCTTTCGGATAGTCAAATTATTCGGATAAATAGCCGAGACTCTCCTTTTGATGCTAGCACGATGAGTGTCGAATGAAACAAGTGAGTATTTTTGTACTTTCTAAGTCAATCTCGATAGTAGGACCGATAAACCAATCAAAACACATGGCTTTCTCCCCTTTTTCTTAGACAAAGGAATTGTCTTCAGAATTTCCGAGGGCTCGGGAAACATCCATGAAGGTAGGAGTGTGCTTTTTGACAGTTAGCCCTGCCAAGGAAAGGGGTCCTTTCGTGGGACTACTTGACACTCCCCCCCCATGATGCATACAATAAAAACCCATCCATCTTCTAATCTCCGGTATCGGAATGCAAGTTTTCGCCTTCATCTGACGTGCCGGGAAGAACAGCATTATTTCCGGCAGTGTATCCGACATGGGAACGTTTCCGACACCTTGGTGCTAGGACATGTCGGATATTTCTTGTATTGTGACATCATGGGAAAAGAAAGCTCGATTTATCCGCTACCGAGGGCTTTTCGACACTATCGTGGTAGAGCCCCTGGATATGAAAGCGCGCCAGTAAACACGGCCCCGTTTCACGGTTAACTCCAGGCGGCAAGTGACAATCACGTGACCTCGATATGAAGGCAAGCACAGCGATTGCCTTTCTACTCCTATTGAATTCTGTGAACAGGATTAGAAAGGGGGGAGGGGAAAGGGGCACGTGCCCCGGCGTTGCGTTGAGAAAGACGCTAAAATCAGCTATGGTTCCGAAGAAGGAGGTGCCAAAATTGCCTCTGATTTCGTCCTGGGAGGGGCATCGTAATTCAAGTTTGGACAGGGAAATGTAACGTAGTTGCATTGTGTACAAATAAACAATACGTTCCGGGCTTACTTTCCTTAATTTGTCATCCATTTTTTATCAACTGAAATTATTATTTTACTAATTTATATAATATATTATTTAAATTAATTATGGCCAAATTTATAAAATAAAATTTAGAATTTCGTATTACATTTAATATAAGCTACGCTTGAGAAGTCATTCTGCGTAGTAAATCCTTTTCAAGTGTTCCCGAGAGTGATGTATTAACGAGGTTTGAACAGTGGAGGCCCTAGGATGCGTGGCACTCCCGTGCAAACCTACAAAAGGCACCACCTTTCATAGTTTTTTCAAGCTTTTGAGTTCGAAATGCTTTCGAACTCAAAAGCTTGAAAAGCTCGGGGCGTGTCCTTCGAAGACAGCGCCCCGATGCGATGCTTACCGTGTCGGGACGTCCCTGGGTTTGACTGTACATGGTAAACCTTCTTAACGAACATTGCCTTAATCTCCAAGCCCTTGAGATAGGCGTGTAACATTGAAACGAGGGTAAAAATGACCTTACTAATTCTAGTGAGATATTGAATGATTAATATAGCAATGATGTGTATAACAACAAATAATAATCACCGTTTGTCTTTGTAACGGTAAGAGAGTAAACGTTGAACATTGTAAAGTTCATTTGCATGTAATCTGTATTTATAAAATGTTAAATTCTTTTAAGCAGCCACAGTCCACTTATTAAATGAAAAAAAAAATTAATGCATGCATTAAAGTACAATTTTATAGGAATTACTTTTGACCATTTATTTTCAGTTAGAAATTAATAAATTAATAAGGTGTATATCTAAAACTTAAGATCAAACCAGAAAGCAAGATGTAGATTATTTTTTTACCGTTGTTTTTGCTTTATAATTATACCGCAAACAGCGAATACACATGATTTATTATTTGTTTTAAATACAATTTGCTTTAAAATTTAGTCATAAAGTTAAAAAACAAAAAATTATGGTCTTTAGCACCAAATAATTCTTTAAAATGCCACTAAACATTTATGGATTGATTATTTATTGTTGTTTTTTAGTATGAATTAATGTCGGTACACAGGGTTTTCAGTGAAGCCTAGTGTTTGCTTGAAAATAAAAAGGCTTCATATAAAGTACGAATGAAGACGGATGTAGTTTAAATGTAAATTAACTTTACAAGTTTTAACCTGCAAGCTGTCTGCGTTACAATGTTGAAATGGTGATAGTTAGTTCCCTTGTGCGCACAGCGTTTCTTCCCGACTTTATTCTCTCAGTGCCTCACAGGCCTCAGTGTAAGGGAGCGATGAACGCTGTATTTATAAATCGAAAAAAAGCAGGAAAACTATTTCGTTTGCACAGATCAGCAGTTCTTAAAATGTGCTTCGCGGAGCGCTTAGAGCTCGGCTTTTCAAGATTAAAATCGTGTAAAAGTCATTTATAAACACCAGTCAAGACAAGGAATATGTATAAAGGCAGAAAAAAAATTAAACGGTGAAATCCAATGAAATTAAATGAAGTATTTTCTGGAATTGTCAGTGGCATTTTGTCATTAAATTCTTTAAAACGGTAAATCGTAACCAGATAAAATTTCACGCTGCACGTTGGATTCCTCCTATCAAAGGTGCTTCGTAACTAAAAATGATCGAGAACTTTTATCGCAATACAGCCCAACACCACAGTCGGTGTCTTGTTATCCCTGACAGACATTGAACAACTCTAGCTGTTACATGCGATGAGAAAAGTGTGAAAATTTTCTATTGTCATTTTATGTTTCTGGAAGGATAAATTTTTTCTTTCATATTGATTAACAGCACATTTGTAATGCAGTCTTTTGAGGGTTCTAAACTAACTGTATCCCCTACCGTTCAAAGACATTTCAATTGTGTTTACTCATTGAAAAACCTAAATGAAGAAAGACGATTGAGAGAAAAAAGTGTGTGAATGAAACATACATACATACATAATATAATAATATATTCTATATATAAATATTACTTAAAAAGCAAAAACCACGCATACCCTGGTCATTTTTATTGCTGAGCCATTTCCCCCCATAAGAGGCTTGGTGTAGCTCCATGCTTATATTGTATTTATTTTGACAATGATTGAAGAGGAGGTATTTGTGAAATTATGAAAGGGGGCACATAGTTCTTTACTGTTTCCATATTATATAACATGGTTTTCGGGTTCGTTTGATGGTACTCCTCGGACCTCGAGACACTTTTCCATGAAGGAACCCCCTTCCAGCTAACGCTGTGTCCGTTCACAGCAGTTTTTTTTTTAAGAATTACAACCTAACAAATTAGTCAAGTTTGTCGAGAGTTGCAAGCGTATATTCTAAACGAAATTCTAAACTAATTCTAAACGAAACATAGCTGATCCCATTTCATATCTTGATTAGCCAATGCTGTACTTTAATTAAAAAATGATTTTCTAGATTTGATTAATGAAAAATTAAATTTTACATTTCAGATTCAATATAATTCACCCTATGTTTATAAAATTAAATTTGGTATGCTGTCCAAAGAGAACATGAGCTATTAAGGCGTTCGCATTTCGCCAAGGCGTTGGCGCGTAAAGCGCCGGTGCTCTGTATCTGTGAGTGTTTGCTTTCACGCGGGCCGTAGCTAGGCCGTTTTTATAAGGGGGGGAGGGTGCTCCAAATTTTCACAGGGGAACCTTCAACTATACACGCACGCACACATACACACATATATATGTACAGGACGTCCCAAAAATGTGATAACACGCTATAATTCTTTAAGGATTAGAGAGAAGTGAACAATGTGAATTAAAAAAATGTTCAAAATCTGCTGGGGAAAAAGACTACGCTAAGAAGAAAACCCTATCATTAATTTTCAAAAAGTTACATATTTTAATTTTGTATACAACATCCGTGCAGACAAATTCCCATTTAGTAAGATGTGCCACATACACTAATGGACAAAATGTTAGCATTTCATTATAAAACGTCTCAAGGTAGAGTGAAAATCATATTTTCTCTCAATTTCTGCACGACCCCTAAAACGCGATCACACGATGTGATTTCCCCCTCTTTAAGGAACATTGAAAAGTGATTTAAGTCAACATATTTATTTTCATGTCTCTGACATTTTTCAGGATATAATTCTCAAATTTTGTGCATCACTGTACAGTGGCACAGATTAGTGTACAGAGCACATTTTACTAATCCGATTTTTATTTATTCTTGTTTTTTTTTTTTTTTGTACGGAGGTCGTATACAGATTTAAAACGTGTAACTTTTTGAAAATTTATGTGAGGAATTTTTTCTTAATGTAACATTTTTCCTACCTTATTTTGAACATTTTTCAGTTCACAATGCCCACTTATCTTAAATAGATAAGAAATTAAAGTATTTTACCACGTTTTGGGGACACCCTGTATACACACATGAATATATATGTGTGTGCATGTGTGTTTGATATTCAAAAATTGAATCCTGCCTATTTTCTTATTTTTAAATAATATTCTGAATACAAGCGGTTAGGTGAAGTTAGTTATTATAACTTATCACAAAAGATGTTACGATGTTACAATGTTATTATTTCATTCAGGTTGACGTTGAAGTTTTTTGTTTCAAACGCGCGATGTACAGTTCCTTTTTTTCCGCTTTTCTAAAAGTAACTTATACTGTACATCAAGAATTTATACTTTAGTAAGTTTTCCTTACATTATAATACACGAACACACACACTTGTATAGTAATAGCTAATAATAGCAACATATATGCACGGCACATTTATACACTTTCAAAATGAAAATAAGGAGTTTAAAAAAATGGAAATGTGCTGAAAACGACAAGGATCACTAATTCCCATGTTAATTTTATTAAACCCCTCATGGCAATGGTAGCAAATATGCTACCATCCTTTAAACGCTATTTTTTTTACAGGAAAAATGTTTCGAAATATAATTTTGAAATCATAAAACCATTAACTGTACAGTTGAGCAAAAAAAGCCCACTTGCTCTTTATTTGGCCATCGATCAACGTACATCAAAGTTATGTATACCATTCGGGTGCGTAGCCAACGAGGGGGTTAGGGGGGGTCATAACCCCCCATGAGGAATTTTTTGCCATACAAAATGTATATTCTTCACTCCCTTATCACACACATGTATTCCTATGTGTGAGTTGCAGTAGTTGTAACCCCCCCCTCCCCATGAAAAATTTATGGCTACGCCTCTGACACCATTCGTTTGCAAATAACGTATACTTTAATTTACTATTAATTTAATTTGCATACGGGGCCTTCTTCATATTTAATTCTGCGTCAACTTCGTTTTTCTCAATGGAAGCACTCAATTTTGACTTTATTAAACGAAAGAAAACCTTCAAATAATCCTTTATATAAATTTTCACCGATTTTATAAGATAATTTATGGAGATATTGCGAATTCTTTTATGCACGATTTTAAGGGACTTTCTGCAAATTCAAAAACGCTATTTGTAGGTTCCGAACTTTACGCCTTTCATTAATTTCGCTCGCGATCTTTAAAAGAAATAAATATTATTCACAGAGAAAATACTGTTTGTAATCTTAAAATTTTTTGTACTGAGATTATCATGGGAAGAAATTAGAATATTTAGTCAGTGCTCCAAATGAACCGTGATTCCAAAACTTTTTGGTCCGTATACCTGATTTAAAAAAAAAAAAAAGAAAAAAAAATCTAAACGACTGCTTCCTATTTTGAAAATTTTTCTAATTTTGAAATTGTTATTGAGTATTTCAAGGTTCTTTTAGAGAGGTGAAATGTTGCCAGGAGTGAGAATCCGTTCTCTGCTCTTCTGACTACAAGCATGAAAGTTATTCATCTACGGTCGAACTAGAACATGAAGAATGGTTTCATGATTGAAAATTTATTTATTTGAATTTCATGTAAAAGTCGTAATTGCTATTTTGCGCAACCATTGTCACTGTGTTTATTATTCCGCTTTCTTCATTTAATATTATCGTCTGCAATATGCAATATTTTTATAAAACACTTTTCGAAGTATTATTTAGTCAGATGAAAATTTATACAGAAAAATGTGATCTCGAATGTTTGATAAAGTATGAGGAAGTCCTAAGACCTGATGCTTCAGATATTTGAAAAGGCCAAATTCATGCCTGGAATGCTAAGGAGGGTAGTTTTTCACGTTATACTAGAAGACATACATCTACTGCATGCAATTCTATACATGAAAAATATTTATTTTATTTGGGGAAAATACTAGCAGACACAACAATATATCCTTCATAGAATAACCATCAAACTGTACAAACTTCCAATTTAGTTACTATTTTTTAATACCGCTAACTTTAGTCTTTGCGCTTGGTTATAGTGCTTGGAACAATTCCACATTTTAAATTATTTGTTTATTTTTACATCTAAAAATATTAGAGTCCTCTCTATTGTTTTCGCAGCATTTTATGAAAAATATGTTTCATATTAACTGCAAAAATTGATTTAGACAAAGAAAAGTAGCTTATTATTAAAATGAAAAATAATTTTTCTGCGACACTTCTTCTCTTATAAATAAAGTATAATTGCAATTTTTATAACTATCATCTGAATAATTATGCAAACAAGCACAAAAATTATTACATTAAATGTATATTACCAAATAAATTATTTTTCGCCATGTTAATTAAAGGATGTTTTCTATTTGTATTGCAATTTACATGTTACTGTGATGCATATTTTACATGAAATGTTGCCCACAAGACTACACACACATACACACACCAAAAAAATAAAAGCTCGAGTACTTTTAATTATAAAAAATTAATTCAATTAGCAGAATTGTTCCAAGATCTGTAAAAAGGCTAATAAAATCTTTCTAAGTAACTGGTAAAAATTTTAGGTTAAAAAATTATTAGCTGTAGAGTTATTGAAAATGAATTGTTCAAAGATATCTGACCCCCTTACCTATATGTTCCCATCGGTGCACATTGAAACGAGGGTGAAAATAACGTTACTAAATCTAGTGGGATATTGAAAGATTAATATAGCAAAGATTTATAAAAGATTAAATTCTTTTAACCAAACACAATGAAACAAAAAAGCATGCATTCAAGAACAATTTTTTAAGATTTTATTTTGACCATTTTGTTTCAGTGAGAAATTAATAATGTGTATATATAAAACTTAATATTAAACCAGATAGTCGCGGAACACTTAGTGCTCCGATTTTCATGTTTAAAATCATGTAAAAATCATTCATAAACACCAGCCAAAACAGTGACTATGCATAATGGAGGAAAAAAGATTAAACGGTGAAATCCAATGAAATTAAATGAAGTATTTACTTGATTTGTCAATGGCATTTTGTCATTAAATTCTTTAAAACGGTAAATAGTTGCGAGATAAAATTTCACGTTCCGCGTTTTATTTCTCAAAGGTTTTCTTTTGATGCTCTGTGTTGCATTTCAAAGGTACGTGTTGACTCAAGAATATTTGCGAATCTCTATCGGAATACAATCCAATGCCACAGCGGGCAACTGGGTAACATGATTGAATGTGAAGAATTTCTTCAGAAATGAAGATTCACGCGAAAGTCTATAAAGTGAAAATTGTTACTTAGCTTATTGTCATTTTACACTTCTGGTGAGTTAGATTTCTTTCACTTGTTTAATAGTGTATTTGTAATGCAGTCTTTCAAGGATGCTGAACTAACTGTATCCCCTACCATAAGAAGACATTTCAATTGTGTTTACTTATTGGAAAACCTAAATGCTGATAGACAATTGAGAGAAGACAGCGTGATTCAAAGATACATAGATAATATAATGCTAAATATATATACAAATATTATTTAAAAAGCAAAAACCACGCACGCACCGGACATTTTTATTACTAAGCTATTCCCCCCAAAAGAAGCTTGGTGTAGCTCCAAGCTTATATTGTAATTATTTTGACAATGAACGAAGAGGGGGCGTTTATGAAATTATAAAAGGGTGCACATAGTTCTTCACTGTTTAAATATTGCGAAGCACTCCTCCGACCTCCAGACACTTTTCCATGAAGGAGCACCCATAAAGCTAACACTGCGTCCCCTACAGCGCTTTTAGTTTAGATTTACAACCTAACAAATTAGTTAGGTTAGCCATGAGTTGCAAGTGTATTTAAGCTGAAAAAAACTTAGTTGATGGGATACCTCTAATTAGATTGTCATTTTAAGTTTCTGGTTGATGCAATTTCTTCTTTCATATTGATTATCACTTGCTCAACAAGCATTTTGCCACTGCTAAAGCCTGAATTGCTGGTCATTTTATTATGGGAACACCCATTGGACAACCAGCACGACCTCTATGAAGGGTCCTCATATCAAATCTATTTTATTTCATCAAATAAATTCTTAAAGATCTGAAAATCGCCAATTACAAAAAATTAATGGAATTTAAAAATTACATGTTTAAATAAACAGTAAAATTATTTCGAAACTACAGTAGATTTGAAAATACTATTTAATTTTTCAGTGAAGCTGTTATTTTAAATCCTCATTATCTAACAGCGATATGTTAAAAATGATATTGCATTCATTCATTAAACATTTTAATACTTTATGTTACTAAAATATCATATCAGTTGCAACAATTTATCTATCACGGTAAAAATAATTTCTGTCTTAAGTATTAATTAAATTTGTACTAAAACCTCTAGTATCTCAAAAGGTAAAATCTCGGATTTGATTTCCGAACATTGTAATGGCAAATTTGCGGTGTAGGAAGGTAGGATATTTAATTGCAAAACGAACATGTAGTATATGTTTTACTGATTTAAAATTTCCGTAGTTTTGCTGTTCTACTCTTATCCTTCCCTATATACTTTTTAAATATAAATTTCGTTACACATATTTACTTTTGCCTTCTTTCTTTGTAACGTTTTTTCATTCGGCAACACTTACCTTTAAGTAATCAACTTTTTTAATGAAATCTTACAATAAGCCCTCGTAACGTTCAAGAACAATAAGTATAATTTAAATAAATATCTGTTTTATTACCTTAAAAAACCTAACTTTGGTGTGCTGTGCAAAAAGAACATCGAAATTAAGGCTTCCTCCCTACTTCATTCAACTGGAACTTTTAAAGTACAGTAGGCGTAGCCGTAGGAGGGGGAAAATGAAAATATCTCCGCCTCCTGCATAAAACAAATTGAAAGTATTGGAAGAAAGACACAGAAACAGATATTTCCGGGAATTTTCATTAAAATCCTACATTTGGTGTCTATCACAAAGAGAATATCTTCAGTCATCTAAAGATTTTAGTCGACAATGGGCGTAGCCATAGGAGGGGCAATTCAATATACCTCTGCCTCCTGGTTTAAAACAAATTGAAAATATCGGATGAAAGACACAGAAACAGATATTTCAGGCAATTTACGTCCGAAATCAGAAATATATAGTAAGCTCACTTATCTCGTTAAAGGGGATACTTGCTTACATGAAAGACACCACACTCCAGCAAGATGCACTGTTGGGACAGTAAGCCAAGTGATAAGATAAGTTTCGGTTCATTTTAAATGAGCTTAATCCAATTAATTAAAAATAAATAAATAAAAATCGTACAGTACCTTCTGTTGAAAGTGCAGTGGGGTACATTAACGCAGGCTTACTTACCGTATAGTTATTTTTAAGGTGCCCTCTGAAAAACGATTAATGTAAAAACATTTTGAATTTCACGAAACATTTATTAACACCGTATTTTCTTGTTTTAATTTGCATTATCGAAAAAAATCTACAAATATTACGAATTACTCATAAAAACGCTATCGATCTTCGCGTTTCTCCGCCTTAAATACCGAATTTATACAATTAAATCCTCCATGGTTCATTCTCGCAAAAAAATATCAAACTGTGTATGTCGAATGGCTATTTAGAATCGCACCAACTCTTGTGAATATAACATAAATTTTGTGCCAATTTTTACGAATATCATGCAATTTTTAATTCATGACATCACGTTTTTTTTTTTTTTTTCTTTTTTTTTTTTTTTTTTTTTTGCCAAAAAAGAAACCCGCCCAGTCAGCCATGTTAGGTTTTGATGTGAGACATATATTTTTTAATATGCTTTGTGACTGTATGTCGCGTGCAATATTGGCAAGCTGCCAGTAAAGGTAAATCGATGTGAACCTATCGAGGAAGGGGGAAGTGAGCAGGACGAATACATTTTTGTTATTAATATTATAAATCGGTAATCTCGTGTGTGTTGTTTTAAATGCATAAATTAATTTATTATGAGTAAAAAGTATCACCGCAGTAAACAAATCTCTATTTCTTGAAAATATCGTGTGAATAATTTAGTGACAAGCGCGCATCTGACTGGAACTCCAACATTGAATGGACGTCCCCTACCTGTCCCTAAATCGGATGTTTATGTTTTTATCTAATCGGCAGTCAAACAATACTTTCATTATTAGGATTAAGTAATAATACAAATTCCAAAAACACATTACATTTGAAAATAAAAGCTACTGTAATATAGACAGACCTCGGTTGGCTTAGTCATATGACGATTAGTAAGGGGGACAAAAAATAAAAATAAATACCATTATGTATTACTAAAACCCATTCGGCCATACTATTTAATATTAAAAAATTCTCCTTTGAAGATCAAACTTTCTTACTTCTCAGTTCGGTTTAGCGTTTAAAACGAAATCGTAGCGACAACAATAAACAGGTATTTGCGGGCGGCATGATAGCAGACGAGCACTTCAAACATTACGGAGCTGCCTGAAATGC
>JAWZYV010004839.1:0-10915 GCA_038373885.1 Cheiracanthium punctorium | reverse complement strand
CAAGTGGCTAGCTATAGTAAAATGCGCCAAAATATTCTCATTGTTCAAATAGCTATGTATACTGATTTTCATAGCAATCGTCTGAATGGTCAAGAATTTGGCCTGCTGCTGCGTCATCTACTGGCGAGTTAAAATAATAATGCATTGCAGTGCCATCTATTGGTGAGTAACATCAAAAAGGAACACAGTTAGAATATATTCTTCGTGCTCAAATGTGTAAGTATAAAAAATTTTATGCCGATCGTCGAACGGTATAGAAGTTGATATGTTGCAGCGCCATTTAGCGGCAAGTTTACAGCAAAATGGATAGTGAAAAATATTCTCCGTGTTCTAATATACGCGTGTGACAAATTTCATCGAAATCGGTTGTACGATATTCGCATAGCAAACGGCTAAACGGAATAGAATTCGACGTTTTGCTGCGCCACCTAGTGGCAAGTTAGAGGAAAACGGATAGCATAAAAACCTTCTCCATGATAAAAGACTTAGGTGAACCAAATTTCATGGTGATCGGTCAAACGGTGCTGGAGTTTTTCAACCTCATACACACATACCAACATTCATTTTTATCTATAACCAGTGTTATTATATATACCAGTCTGAAATAAAATCCAATTTCAAATCCAAGCCTCACCAAAGTGCCAACATACGCCATTTTGCAAGAGTTTTTTCAGGGAATCATTCGAAGTATTGACTTAGCAGCAATCAATATTGGAAATGGTTCGACCGCCAAAAAGTAAAGCACGCATTTATTTGAAAAGTGGAATCCCTTAATACAGCCGCATTTTTTAAATAATCAACTATAAACGTGTTTTTATTTATCGTTACTCTGATGTACTAAATGTGAAGATTTCAATTTTCTGAAATTTCTCGGAATTCCCCCAACTTAAATCAATGTACTCATTTGGCGAGAATTCTGGAGATAGATCGCTTGAAATCCCTTAATAACTGCATTATTTCTGCACGGATTATTAAAAATTTAACGCTGTATTCTAATAAAAACCTATGCACTTTTTCAAAATCTATTTCCTTAAGCTCTCAGTAAATTGCGCCAAGCCGAAAACTGTGCAAACCGCTAGAACTCACTTTCAAAATCGGCATTTTAGCCATTTTATTTTTTCGCCAAACTAAAAAATTTTACATATTAGCCTCGGAAATCTTCAATTCATATTGTTTTGCGTATAAAACATTTCATTCCTGCTCTCGATTTCCCATGCACACGATATTATAATTTAATAAAAATAACCTTACGAATATAAACTAACAAAAAAAAATCATTATTATTCTTTTATTTTTACTTTGAGAATTTAAAACATTTTATTCGGCAAAATCGCCACACATGGCAACCACGATGCTTATTTCACACTTTTTTCACTACAGGGGTTACAATTACGGAAAGCTTTTTGCGTGGAGAACATAAAAAATCTCTTAAATTCCGGGAACGGGTGGACTTTCAAAGTTTTAAAGTGGACTATCATTTATTCTATATTATTTTACATATCTGTGCAAAATTTCAGGCTGATAGGTCCATTTTTGTGGATTTGTATACTAATCAAATCCACAAACAAACAGAATTTCATTTTTATTTATAAGGATATAGATAGATTTGGCATAAAACTGGCATAATTTCCGTGGTATTTAAATGTTTTTCATATGCATGCGCTTCTTTATTGAAGTAATAGCATTCTTGTTAGCTCAAAACATCAATCATTTGATACGGGCGAAACTCGCCAAGCATGGCAACGTAAAAACGATTTTTAATTAATAATTTAAAAAAGTAATTAAAAATCTAAAATTCTAAGTAGCCTATAACCTTCTCCAGGCTCCCATCTATATCTAAACCAAAATTCATCCTAATTGATTCAGTGGTTTAGGCGTGAAAGCGTCATAAACATACAAACAAACAATATCACTCTCGCAATTATAATATTAGTTAAGATTTACAAGTTACAGAGGAATACGCATGAAATTTTATCAGAATAATCGCCGAACTTCAAGAAACGTTCTATCAATGTAAGGCTTTCATTGTTAGCCTTCCTATTACGCAAGCACAGACACATTATCAGAACAACTATTTTAGTTGAATTTAAAAAAATCTGCCTATAATTTTATAGGTTTATTATTTATTTACTTTCGTTTGTTTCATTTTCATTAATAACTTTTGGGATTTTTAAAGGGCTGCACAAAAACCAGCAGTATATAACTGTAGACTGAAAATATTTTCTTGTATTTAAACTATTCAGCATTATTCTTGAATATCGATATTAAAACAATTTTTATGCCCTATTTTAATAAAAATGTTTATACTTACAGTAAAACATGAATTAAAAAGATAAAGTTGAGGAGTATGCAATTTTTTTCTCAAAAAATGCTATTTATTGTACAATAAATGCTTAAACAACCAAAAAAAAATATTTTAGCTGTATTACTTTATACATCCACATCTTACCCTTATCTTTATTTATCGACTAAATTGAGTCTTGTTTTGATATACAGAAAATGTAATGTGTGTAGTAGGTAAAATTTTATTTACAGTTAGAAAGAAGACTTTCAAATCAAAGATTGTCTTTCGAGAAATAAATAAAAATAAATTACTTAATCACCGAAGTAAAACTGCAATATACTTCTGCACTACTTTTATCCAACAAAATACTACAGTTGCAGATTTCTATTCTTAAATTACTTTATATTAGAGATTAAAATATTCGACAGTTTTCAATAATGGACGGCAGAAAAAATGCGACAGAATCTGAGTTTAAGGGAAACTCATTGGTTAAACGAAAATGAGGTTATTAAACATCACTGAAAATAACCGAGATTCATTATTAGAAGATAACGGAAAGCACTCCAGAGAGAATATTTGGCTCTTAACATTTCATGCCATGGATTTTGTGGAAGTTAATACATTCTAATTAATGAAGCTCCATAAATTTTACCACAAAAACTCTTTTTACGTGTGATTTATAATAAGTAATTAAATGAATGGGCATGATAATGCCCTTTCGAAATATATTCTAACAAAAGATATGCTAATAAAACTACATTCTGAACTTTAGATATTTTTTTAAAACAAAGTGTGAGGGTTCTTCGCAATCTATGGTATATTTAACACGCTTTTAGGTTTCGATAATTCCGTACGTCTCGTTTTTACTCTTTTACTTTCTTATCTAATTGTGAATTGAAAAAATTCTGGTAAAATATGGTTCCTTAAATAATAATAATTTTTCAAAACATCTGGGAGTAAATTTCGTTTTATTTTTCTTTTTAATCCCTAAAGTAATCTGCTCACACTAGCTGCAGACGATATCAAATCGTCTCTTAAGGTAATTTATAGCAGATTATTTTATAAGGAATAGGGTGTATTTGTTTTAAGTTTCAAATGTGCAGATGAGTTTTGTACTTCAGGTGCTTTAATTTGAAATTATTATCGAGATTGTTTTTATTGGTGTAGTTATAAAATTTAACTTTTATAAACTGGAAAACAGCTGTTATTTTTTTTCTAAAACGAATCCTGCTTTAAAGCGCCAGAAAAAAAGCCTTTGAAGATTCTTATTAGTTACTAGCTGAAGTACCCGTTCTTCGCACGGGAATGAATGGACTTTTTGATATTACGATTTGTGGTGATTACTATTCGTTGTAATAAACAGATATAGCAAAATGGATATCGCGTTATATTGTGTCCAATAATCATGCATACCGAATTGCAAGGCAATCGTTTGTACGGTGCAGAAGGCCATGCGGCGTTGCGCAATCTAGTGGCGAGTTTTAGCAAAACGGATACGGCGAAAATATTCTTCGCATTCAGATATCGATGTATACGAATTTTCATGACTATCGGCTGGACAGTCCTGAAGTTCATGTGTTGACGCGCTATCTAGTGGTAAGTTATAGGAAAATGGATAGCGCCAAACTCTTTCCCGTGTTCAAATATCTATGTATAGCTATTTTCATAGCGATCAGTTGCACAGTCAAGAAGTGATACACTGCAGGGCCATCTAGTGGTTAATTAAAGTAATGATTTGCTACAGCGCCGTCAAGTGGCGAGTTATAAGAAAATGGATAACGCCAAAATATTCTCTTTGTTCAAATAGCTAGGTATACTGAGTTTCATAGCGACCGTTTGAATGGTCAAGAATTTGGCCTGCTGCAGCGTCATCTAGTGGCGAGTTAAAATAATAATGCATTGCAGTGTCATCTAGTGGTGAGTAACATCAAAAGGAACGCAGTTAGAATATATTCTTCGTGCTCAAATGTGTAAGTATAAAAAATTTTATGCCGATCGGTCGAACGGTATAGAAGTTGATGCGTTGCAGCGCCATTTAGCGGCAAGTTACAGCAAAATGGATAGTGAAAAATATTCTCCGTGTTCTAATATTCGCGTGTACCAAATTTCATCGAAATCGGTTCGACGATATTCGCATAGCAAACGGCTAAACGGAATAGAATTCGAGGTTGTGCTGCGGCACCAAGTGGCAAGTTAAGGAAAACGGATAGCATAAAAACCTTCTCCATCATAAAAGACTTAGGTGAACCAAATTTCATGGTGCAACGCTGCTCAACGGTGCTGGAGTTTTTCAACCTCATAAACACATACAACAATTCATTTTTATCTATAACCAGTGTTATTATATATACCAGTCTCAAATAAAATCCAGTTTAAAATCTAAGCCTCGCCAAAGTGCCAACATACGCCATTTTGCAAGAGTTTTTTCAGGGAATCATTCGAAGCATTGCTTAGCAGCAATCAATATGGGAAATGGTTCGACCTCCAAAGAGTAAAGCACGCATTTATTTGAAAAGTGGCATCCCTTAATACAGCCGAATTTTTTAAAATTATCAACTATAACGTGTTTTATTCATCGTTACTCCGATGTACTAAATGAGAAGATTTCAATTTTCTGAAATTTGGCGGAATTCCCCCAACTTAAATCAATGTACTCAATTGGCGAGAATTCTGAAGTTAGATCGCTTGAAATCCCTTAATAACTGCATTATTTCTTCACGGATCATTAAAATTTAACGCTGTATTCTAATAAAACTTTTGCACTTGTTTTCAAAAATCTATTTCCTTAAGCTCTCAATAAATTGCGCCAAGTCGAAAACTGTGCAAACCGCTAGAACTCACTTACTCAAAATCGATATTTCAGCCACTTTATTTTTTCGCCAAACTAAAAAATTTTACACATTAGCCTCGGAAACCTTCAATTCTTATTGTTTTGCGTATAAAACATTTCATTCCTGCTCTCATTTCTTATGCGCACACGATATTATAATTTTTAAAAAAATAACCTTACGAATATAAACTAATTATTCTTTTATTTTTACTTTGAGAATTTAAAACATTTTATTCGGCAAAATCTCCACACATGGCAACCACGATCCTTATTTCACACTTTTCTCACTACAGGTGTTACAATTACGGAAAGCTTTTTGCGTGGAGAGCATAAAAAATCTCTTAAAGTCCGCGAACGGGTGGACTTTCAAAGTTTTAAAGTAGACTACGATTTATTCTATATTATTTTACATATCTGTGCTAAATTTCAGGCTGATAGGTCCATTTTTGTGGATTTGTATACGAATCAAATCCACAAACAAACAAACAAACAAACAAACAGAATTTCATTTTTATTTATAAGATAAAAGCAGATAAATATAATTTTTATGTTTAGTGTTACTCTTAAACATTTGCTGTTAAGATGATTTAGGTATAAATTAGTTTCTTTTGAGCTACAACAAGTTTAGAATGATGTAATATAATTTTGATTGTACAGTGGAGTCTCACCCTCACGTAAGTGAACATTTCGCGTTGTGGGATAGGGTACATCATGTAAGCGTCTTTTTGAACAACATACACAGTTATTTTAGACACCTATAAACTTCTCTCAAGCAAATTATAATAATTCCCTAGCTGTGTGTCACCATTTCTCTCATACTGGATAAATGAATGTTAGCGCTTTTTCCTGCTTGCGAAATATCTTGTGTGACGAGTGAGGAGCTCGTTTCAATATTCAGATACATATATCTTTAAAAACTCACGTAAAATTCAATTCGCGTTGCAGCGCAAGTCCATTGTGAAGCCGAACAACACATGCAAAAGAGTTTCAATAACATATCGCAGTTATTCAATACAGTTATTCAATAACATATCGCAGAAAATATTACATGAGCAGAAAAGAAGGAATGATTACAAGAAAGGTAAGACAAAATCTGCTGTTCTAAGTCCCAAAATTAGAACTTTATCTCAACACAGCGGTTTCATATCGGAACCCGTCAAAAATTACATTTTTTAAATTGATACTGAATTTAAAAATAGAAATGTATAAATAAAAATTCGGCTGTTCGAGCCTCGTCAGTGGGTGACCCCCCTGAACCCCCCTAATTGTTTAGTTTCATTATTGCCATATTAAAACGATATTAATTGACTATGTCATTTTATCTCTCATCTTTCGTGTATTTCGCCTGGTAACCCTATGTTGAAATTTTTATGATTGCAAACTATATATATGTAACCTATTTATAGAAAAATACATGTGATGCATATTCTACAGCTTACGAAATATTGTAACAATAGATTAAAGCTGTTGTGAACTAATAGGTATTTAAATATATGTAAAAAATACATGGGATGCATATTCTACAGCTTACGAAATATTGTAACAATGGATTAAAGCTGTTGTTAACTAATAGTATTTAAATATAAATGCAACCTTACGGAGCTTATAGAAATCAGTGGTTTACGTAAAACATACTAACATTTTATTTTATCTACACATTGTTGCCACATTCTCATATAACATTTACAAAACGGATGAAATTTTCAAACAATCATTTTATCAGATAAATGCAACCTTACGGAGCTTATAGAAATCGGTGGTTTACGTAACACATACTAACATTTTCAGCGGACATTTATTCTTACTTTTATGTCGCATTTTCGTGTCTCATTTTTATGTCACATTTTCAACAAAGGAATGAGAGATAAAATGACCTAGTCATTAAAAATAAAATAAAAATAATTAACATTTTTCCTTAAAACTAAGGCACTTTAACACAAAACTCTTCATCATCCTAGCTAGGGTTATAAAGCAACTTCTTATTTTGTTTCCTACAAGTAGGGTATTCCAATTACAACTCATAAAATACTGTGTAATTTATAGGTAAATTACATAATCACCATGCATATGTATAACAATGTAATAAACACGTTACTGCCCCTCGAGTAAAGTGCATTAAAAGCATAAAATGTAGAACTGCATACCTTTATCCTAGCATTTAATATTTTAGTGTTTCTTAAAATCACAATGAATAACAGCTTATAATACTTTCAAAACGACGCCAATGAATGCATGTTGCATTCCTTAAAGAAAAAAATAAAAAACTGGTTGAAGGAAATTGAGTTATTAAATATGAGTAAAAATATCAAAGATTCCTTATTAGCAGATAACGGAAAGCACTCTTGAGAGAATATTTGGTTCTTAGCGGTTTATGTCATCCATTTTGTAGTGGTTAATATATTCTAATTAATGGAGGACGATATTTTATTCCAAAATACTCCTTTTACGCATGAATTATGCGCATTGATTAAATAAATGAACCTAATAATTTCTCTGGAAGACAAAATTCATCCTTCTTGTAGGATGAATTTCGAAATGTTCTGAAACTGATTAGGTATTCGGGAATGTTATACATCTTATAAATAAAAATGAAATTCTGTTTGTTTGTTTGTTTGTTTGTGGATTTGATTCGTATACAAATCCACAAAAATGGACCTATCTGCCTGAAATTTAGCACAGATATGTAAAATAATATAGAATAAATCACAGTCCACTTTAAAACTTTGAAAGTCCACCCGTTCCCGGAATTTAAGAGATTTTTTATGCTCTTCACGCAAAAATCTTTCCGTAATTGTAACCCCTGTAGTGAAAAAAGTGTGAAATAAGGATCGTGGTTGCCATGTGTGGCGATTTTGCCGAATAAAATGTCGTTCGTATACAAATCCACAAAAATGGACCTATCGGCCAGAAATTTAGCACAGATATGTAAAATAATATAGAATAAATCGTAGTCCACTTTAAAACTTTGAAAGTCCACCCGTTACCGGAATTTAAGAGATTTTTTATGCTCTTCACGCAAAAATCTTTCCGTAATTGTAACCCCTGTAGTGAAAAAAGTGTGAAATAAGGATCGTGGTTGCCATGTGTGGCGATTTTGCCGAATAAAATGTCGTTCGTATACAAATCCACAAAAATGGACCTATCGGCCTGAAATTTAGCACAGATATGTAAAATAATATACAATAAATCGTAGTCCACTTTAAAACTTTGAAAGTCCACCCGTTCCCGGAATTTAAGAGATTTTTTATGCTCTTCACGCAAAAATCTTTCCGTAATTGTAACCCCTGTAGTGAAAAAAATGTGAAATAAGGATCGTGGTTGCCATGTGTGGCGATTTTGCCGAATAAAATGTCGTTCGTATACAAATCCACAAAAATGAACCTATCGGCCTGAAATTTAGCACAGATATGTAAAATAATATAGAATAAATCGTAGTCCACTTTAAAACTTTGAAAGTCCACCCGTTCCCGGAATTTAAGAGATTTTTTATGCTCTTCACGCAAAAAGCTTTCCGTAATTGTAACCCCTGTAGTGAAAAAAGTGTGAAATAAGGATCGTGGTTGCCATGTATGGCGATTTTGCCGAATAAAATGTTTTAAATTCTCAAAGTAAAAATAAAAGAATAATAATGATTTTTTTTTGTTAGTTTATATTCGTAAGGTTATTTTTTTTTTAATTATAATATCGTGTGCATGGGAAATCAGAGCAGGAATGTAATGCTTTACACGCAAAACAATAAGAATTAAAGATTTCCGAGGCTAATGTGTAAATTTTTTTAGTTTGGCGAAAAAATAAAATGGCTGAAATATGGATTTTGAGTAAGTGAGTTCTAGCGGTTTGCACAGTTTTCGGCTTTGCGCAATTTATTGAGAGCTTAAGGAAATAGATTTTTGAAAACAAGTGCAAAGGTTTTATTAGAATACAGCGTTAAATTTTAATGATCCGTGAAGAAATAATGCAGTTATTAAGGGATTTCAAGCGATCTAACTTCAGAATTCTCGCCAATTGAGTAAATTGATTTAAGTTGGGGGAATTCCGCCAAATTTCAGAAAATTGAAATCTTCTCATTTAGTACATCGGAGTATCGATGAATAAAACACATTATAGTTGATAATTTTAAAAAAAATCGGCTGTATTAAGGGATTCCAATTTTCAAATAAATGCGTGAAACTCTTTGGCGGTCGAACCATTTTCCATATTGATTGCTGCTAAGTCAATGCTTCGAATGATTCCCTGAAAAAACTCTTGCAAAATGGCGTATGTTGGCACTTTGGCGAGGCTTAGATTTGAAATTGGATTTTATTTGAGACTGGTATATATAATAACACTGGTTATAGATAAAAATGAATGTTGGTATGTGTTTATGAGGTTGAAAAACTCCAGCACCGTTGCACGATTAAATTTGGTTCACCTAAGTCTTTTATGATGGAGAAGGTTTTTATGCTATTCCTTAACTTGCCACTTGGTGCCGGAGCACAACGTTGAATTCTATTCCGTTTAGCCGTTTGCTATGCGAATATTGTCTAACCGATTTCGATGAAATTTGGTACACGCGAATATTAGAACACGGAGAATATTTTTCACTATCCATTTTGCTGTAACTTGCCGCTAAATGGCACTGCAAAGCATCGACTTCTATACCGTTCGACCGATCGGCATAAAATTTTTTATACTTACACATTTGAGCACGAAGAATATATTCTAACTGCGTTCCTTTTGATGTTACTCACCACTAGATGACACTGCAATGCATTATTATTTTAACTCGCCACTGGATGACGCTGCAGCAGGCCAAATTCTTGACCATTCAAACGGTCGCTATGAAAATCAGTATACATAGCTATTTGAACAATGAGAATATTTTGGCGTTATCCATTTTGCTATAACTCGCCACTTGACGGCGCTGTAGCAAATCATTACTTTAATTAACTACTAGATGGCCCTGCAGTGTATCACTTCTTGACTGTGCAAATGATCGTTATGAAAATTGGTATGCATAGATAGTTGAACACGGTCGCTATGAAAATCAGTATACATAGCTATTTGAACAATGATAATATTTTGGCGTTATCCATTTTGCTATAACTCGCCACTTGACGGCGCTGTAGCAAATCATTACTTTATTGAACCACTAGATGGCCCTGCAGTGAATCTCTTCTTGACTGTGCAAATAATCGCTATGAAAATAGGTATACATAGGTATTTGAACACGGGGAATAGTTTGGCGCTATCCATTTTCCTATAACTTGCCACTAGATGTCGCGTCAACACATGAATTTCAGGACTGTCCAGCCGATAGTCATGAAAATTCGTATACATCGATATCTGAATGCGAAAAATATTTTCGACGTATCCGTTTTGCTAAAACTCGCCACTAGATTGCGCTACGCCGCATGGCCTTCTGCACCGTACAAACGATTGCCTTGCAATTCGGTATGCATGATTATTGGACACAATATAACGCGATATTCACTTTGCTATATCTGTTTATTACAATGAATAGTAATCACCACAAATCGTAATATCAAAAAGTCCATTTATTCCCGTGCGAAGAACGGGTACTTCAGCTAGTAACAAATAAAAATAACTATCTTCACAAAGTTCAAATTTTCTGTTTTTTTCCTGCAAATTTCTGTAAGGGCATAACAGTTTGCTTTTTCAAACAAAGGATTTGTCTCGTGATCTAAATTTAATAAAAAGGCATTTTATATTTTCCCCTCGTTCTCCCACCTCATATTCGCCTCAGCTCTCAAGAATTTCAGGGACTATGAGACCAGGGCATTTCAATAGCCAATAAATGC